>LPNX010504142.1:377425-423922 GCA_001517045.1 Pseudotsuga menziesii | reverse complement strand
CCTGGAACATACAATACATTGCTGAACTTACCATGGTCAATATCAATCCTCCCTTTGCCCAAACTTTCAGTGAGAGAGTCATCTCCCAATACAATTGGTGGACCTTTCGACATGTCAAGTGAGGTGAATGCCTCCTTGGTCGAAACAATATGTCTTGAAGCTCCATAATCAATGATGAAACTAGGTGAGCTTGATGTTCCAGCAACCAATGCATGAACTCTCTCTTTGTCTTCTAAATTTGATCCTCCTTCCCTCTTCTTTGAGTTGTCTGGAAGGGAGATGCCATTCTTCTACAGGAGTTGGGTCAACATGTCTATTTGCTTCTTCATGCAGGAGCTTTCAAAATGATTTCCCTTACTTTAGTATGCGCACTTGCTCATTTCTCCTTTGTTCTTCTTCTTCTGGGGGTTCTTCTTGGAACCTTGAGGCTCCTCTGGAGACTTGTTCTTGTCTCTCTTTTTATCAGGTGGATTCTTAGCTTTATTCTTGCTTTTTGAATCCACCCTTGAATCTCCAGCAACTAGAGGTTGGTCTTTGGAAGGTTTGATGGTGCGCATCATCACCAATTTATCTTGTTCTTGTGTGAGAGATTCCATGAAATCTGCAAGGCTAGGAATTTTCCAGGCTCGAGCTGTGAACTTTGTGGCATAGAAGGTAGAAACAAACAATAAATATTCAGGGCCAAGCTTTGAGAGTATGGAAAAAACTAGTTGCTCATCCTTCTTTTCGATCCCACATTGTTTTAGCTGCAAAACAAGGGATTTGAACTTGGAAAAATAGAGTTGCGGGGATTCAAAGCTATTGGGACTCAGGGAGATCAATTCATTTTCAATTTGATGTCCCCTCATCTCATCTATATTACCAAAAATCTCAACAATATTCTCCCATAGTTCATTTGGTGATTTTAATCCATCAAGATGGAAAAGGAGGTCTCTGGATATACTTAGACACATGAGACCATATGCCTCATCCCTCCTGTTGTGCCATTTAATTTTCTCTGCAGCTGCATTGGGCTCTGCTTCTATTGCCATAGTCACTCTGTAGAGGCCTTTTTCTCTCAACAGTATCTCCATCCTTTCTTTCCATTCAAAGAAGTTAAATGGAGTCAAGATGATCTTCAGAGATTGATCCATAGCTCAGAAATTGTCCCTTTAGTCAGTAGAATGCTCCCAATCAATGATGTCAAACCTGCAATACAAATTGGAAGGAGAGAAATCAATATACAAAGGCTCTGATACCATGTGGAAATTGAACCTAGGTGTTAGAACAATTACACTCACAAAAATTGCCAATTACACATGCAAATTACTCACAAAGGAGATTGAACATGGAGCAGAACACTAATTTGTATTGAATAAGTGTAAAATAGCTAACCCTGTGAAGTCATAGGCTGCCACAATAAATAATTACATGAAATATTCGAATTCATAAGGATTCCATTCGAATTTGGTCAAAACAGGCTTACTAAATCTAAGCAAATCCCCCATAGGTGCATAAAGTAGTTTCCAAATCTGTCTAGGAGCTCACGAATTGGCAAAATCAATTAGGCAAGCTAATAGATGATGGAAGGACAACTCATACATGATTTTATTAAGAGAAAAGAGTGGAGGATGATGAGGACAAACAACAAGTTAACTTCACCTAGTTAAACTTTCCCAATTACCTTAAAACTCAGAAAAAGCAGGCAATAAAGCAAAAAAAGCAAACATGCGCTAGGAAGGCCAAAAATAAAGTAGATTTGATTCCAAGTGGTTTCCCAAGCACTCCATGGCTCAAATTTAGCAAGTTTGACCACTTTGGATGTGTGGAGGACAACTTGCATAAGGTGGAATATGGAAACTAGGCAAATAAGACAAAAATTGGATTAATTAATGTCTAAGGTAGCTAACTATGGGTTGATTATTCTAACAAACTGACCATTTACTGCCACAAAAATAGTTGATAGACCATGGGTCTTTACATGGTACCTCTTCTTCTATGGAATAAATAAAGATGATGTCCACTAAAAGGATTGGGTTGACTACAATAATGCAAATATATGAACAGTCTCAAGAGAAAAATGATGAAGCTTCTCCTTCTGATAAGGCTCCTTCTTCTTCCCCTTCTCATTCTAATAACCCTCTCACCATTGAAAACCCAATTCTTGATGCAATTTTATGTCCTCCAAATATTAAGACCTGTAAATAATTTTTAAATCCTAGTACTTGGGCTTCCCAATTTTATAATATCATTGAACATATGACTCAAGAACTATGCCCTATGTTCACTTTGGAAGTACTCCACACTTGTCCTTTTTATGGAAGCCAATTTATGGAAAAGTGTGGTTCCACAATCTGCAATACACAACCCGAAGATAGACGGTCAGGAATGTTAGAACAATAATCCAACCCCTTAGTACCTTAGTTTAACTCCTTAGTCAATTTTATTGCATTTTGCATTAATACACTATGGTTTTGGACTTAGGGTGCTTAGTTGTACCAATAACCAACTAAATTTATGCATTCACACCCACATGAGCACTCCAACTCATTCAACCATCCACATGTGCATCCTCATCATTGATGGTGCCCTCCCATTCATTGAATGTGGACATTTTGGTTGACTAGAAGCGCTAGAGGTGGATTTTGTCCATTTTGAGCTGATTTGGTGCATTTAATGCCACCTAGAATCTCTAACCCACCTATTTTTCCACACCCATGCATTTCAAGGTGTAATGATAAACCCATGTCACCTCAGCCACATCCACATATAAATTTGTGGCCATTTGGCCTAATTTGGAGCGTGATTGGCCAACCTAGCAGGGATTGAGGCCAATTTGGCCAAGTTCATTTAGACAGTCAAAATATAACCTGTTTCTGTTCACATTGCATGTGTAAATTGTTTCTTGTTTAATGCTTTTTTGTTGGTTTTGCACCAAATTTGATTTGTGAGTTTCTATAAGGCTCCTATATATTTCTATGCATCAAAATTCTCACATGGTGTCAAATATGAGTGGAGTTTATTGAGTTGTAGATTAATCCAGAGAGTTTTGAGCTGTATTTTTAGAGAAATTCCAGATAAAATTGAGTTTTTCTTGCAATGCATTCAGCAATTTCATCACCATTAGTGCAGGAATAAATGGAAGCTACCCACATATTGATAACACCTTTCAACTTCTTCAATTGGAAGGAAGAGATAGAGATTCAATTGAGATCCAAAGGTCTCTATAGAGTTCCCATGGGCACAGAGGTGGAGCCAAACTCTGTTGTAGAGAAAGCCAAGTACCTCAACATATTGGATGAAGCATATGGATTGTTATACGTGAGTATCTCAAGAGAGATTTTGTTCCACATAGACATTTTAACAACCCCCATTGAATTCTGGGTAAAACTAGATACACTCTTTGGGAAAAATGATGAACTACGAGGACACCATCTTGAGAATGAGATCATCAGCCTGAGCCCAACGCACTTTGACACTATCTAGGACTTCTTCACTAAGTTTAAGTCACTTGTGTTGCAGCTAAAGCAATGTGGAATTGAGGATAAAGAGAACCAGTTGATTCTATCCATCCTTTTGAAGTTGGGGCCAGAATTCTCAGTCTTTGTCAACACATTCCATTATGGCAAGTTAACACTTCGAAATTGGAAAATCCCAAGTCTAGCTAGCTTCATGAAGTCCCTCACTCAGGAGAAAGACAAGCTAGTCCAATTGGGAACCATCAATGCTAAGGATTAAGCCTTGGCCATGGGAGTTTGGATTGCCTCCAAGGGAAATCCAAAGGTAAATAATTCAAAGCTGTGAGAGAAGAAGAAACTAGAAAAACCCAAATCCATTAATGGGGGTTCAAATAATCCCAAGGAGAAGAACAAGAAGGGAAAAGAGAATACCAAATGTACCTACTGCCACAATGGATGGCATATGGAAATATCATGCATGAAGAAAACCATTGACCAAATGAGCAGTTGTTGGAGAAGAACAACATACCAGTCCCATACAACGCAAGGAAGAAAAATGGCACCTCTAGTTCAGATAGCAAGGAGAAATGTCATGCTTTGGTAGCAGGTAACTCTGATTTATCATATTTCATCATTGATTTGGGGCTTCTAGATACATGGTGGCCATAAGAGAGCTCTTCTCCTCCATGCATTCGAATGCTGGCCCAACAGTTCGAATGGGGGATGTTTCAAAAATCTAGAACAAGGGGATTGGTAGGATTGATGTAGAGCATGGTTTCTTTAGTGATGTGTTGTATGTAATAGAATTTGTAGAAAATTTGATGTCAATCTATCAAATGACCCATATATGAGAGTAAAGGAGAGTGACCTTCACTCGAGACATTGTAGAGATTGCAGAAATCTCATTAGACCAAGTTGTTGCAATTGGGTATGCATGCCACCATGAGAGGATGTACAAGTTTTTGAACTCCCTCCCCACTTCCAATGACCAAGCTATTCTCTCACATGCAAATGATACATCCAAGCTATGGCATGATAGGTTTGGTCACATGAAGTACAAATACTTCCAATCACTACACAGAGATTAGATGGTGTAAGGACGTCCACAAATCAAATCATCAAATGGAGAATGCATTGGGTGTGTAGTTGGGAAACATATAGAGAGAAGCTATGAGAAGGGGATTGAAAAGAGAGCCACACAAACACTTGGGTTGGTAAATTCATATATTATTGTTCCTATTCCCACTCCATCATATGGTGGATCAAGGTATGTACTTACATTTATTGATGATTAATCGAGATTCTGCCGGGTGTACTTCCTCAAATTAAAATCTGAAGTTTTTGAGCAATGGAATATTTGGAAGGCATTGGTAGAAAATCAGAGTGGGAAAAGATTAATATCTTTAGGACTAATACTGGGAAGGAGTATGTCAAAAAAAAACTACATTACCTTTTAGGAGTGTGACATCCAAATGCAACACTCAACTCCCTATATACCAGATCAAAATGGTGTGGCAGAGAGGAAGAATAGATCTCTCAAGGAGATGGCCACTTGCATGATTGAAGCAAGGGATCTAAGTCCCAAGATATGGGATGAGACCATTAATTGTGCTGAACACATAAAAAAAATATCCTTCCACAAATCAAGAAAAGGAAATAATCCCTACGAGGCATGGTTTGGCCATAAACCCAATGTCTCAAACTTCAGGATTTTTGGATCTAGAGCATGGGCTCGAATCCATTCTAAAAAGAGGAAGGACTTGCATACATAAAGAAAGGAATGAATCATGGTTTGGTATGGTGAGGATACAAAGGGTTAAAAACTCTTTGACACTTCCACACTCAATATATTTTTTGAAAGAAGTGAGCAATTCAAAGAGGAAACAATACCAGATTTTGAGCTTGCACCGGGGGAATGATCTTCTCCTCAACAATTCGATGATGTAAGTGATGATTCATGATCTGTTGTTTTATGATATTATTGAAGATGATATGGCTGTAGATTATATTTCTATATATGAGTCACCATAAAGGCCCAATAGGTCTGAAAAAATCATACAAGCTGCAGGGGAATTGGCTGGAAATCCCCAAGAGCCTAGGAAGACTAGATCCCAAACTAGTAATGCTTCCTTTGCAAGTGAAAGTTCTCTTGTTGAGAAATGTTATATGCTGATTGGATATGATCCACAGAAATAGTATAAATCTTTTAATGACCCAATATGGTGAACAATAATGGAATAATATTTCCATTCTCTCCAAGAGAATGAGACATGCGAATTGGTTCCCCTTCCTCCCAAGAGGAATCTTGTCAATGCAAGTGGATATTTCGAACAAAACTTGCTTGTGATGCTTCATATGTGAAATAAAAATAACTATTAGTTTCTAACGTATACTCTCAATTCCATGGTGTTGATTATACAAATACCTTTGCACCGGTTTCAAAGATGGACTCCATAAGACTAGTTCTAGCAATTGCAGCTAGTAAGGGTTGGCAAGTGCACCATATGGATGTCAAGAGTGAATTCCTACATGGTAAGCTACAAGAATAGATATACATGCAGAAACATGAAGGTTTTCAATAGGATCATTCAGTTGTTTGTAGGCTGAATAAATCTCTATATGCACTTAAGCAAGCCCCCAGGGCTTGGTATGCTAAAATGGATGTTTTCTTGCTCTCTATTGGCGTCACTAGATCCAAATCAGATCCTAATGTATTTTTGCAGAAACATGATGGTATTTTGCAGGTTATTGTTCTATATGTTGATGAAATTATAATTACAGGGATATGCACCACTTCAATTGGTTCAATTAAGTCATCTTTGCATAATGAATTTTCCATGACCGATCTAGGATTGCTAAGGCAATTTTTGGGTTTGGAAATTGAGCAAAGTGAAAGGGGCATCATGCTGAGTCAACCAAATAATGATTCAGAAATTATGAGTAAGTTTAACATGGCTGAGTGTAAGGAAACCAAGTCTCCTTTTCTTTTTGCAATCAAATTGCATGAATTTGGCATTTCTCCATTGGTAGATTTTACACTCTACAGGAAACTAGTTGGCAGCTTGATCTATATTACACATAAAAGACCAGATTTATCTTATGCTGTAAGTGTTGTAGAAAGAAATATGAACAAACCACATGAGCTCCATTGGGATGCATCCAAAATAAATCTACAGTATGTCCAGGGTACAAATAATTTTAGGGTGCACTATTCAGCTAGTGCTTAACTTCAACTAGCTGGGTTTTCTGATTCAGAATGAGTTGCAAATCCCATTAATAGAAAATAAACTTCAGGTTTTGTATTTATGCTTGATGAAGGTACCATTTTATGTCCAAGTAAGAAACAACACAGTATTTCACTTTCATCACCAGAGGTCGAGGACATGGCAGCAGTCAATGTAGCTACACAGTGTGTTTGGTTGCAGGGAATTCTTTGGGAATTTGGTGTCACAATTGATTCTCCTACCAAAATTTGGGTGGACAATAAAAGTTCCATAAAAATATATATTGATATAGTTCCAAGGCAAAGGAAAAATCATATTAAGATCCATATGCACTACATACGTGGCTTAGTGCATGACAGGGTGATTTCACTGTAGTATTGCCCATCCACCGAGCAAACTGCTGACATTTTCACCAAGACTTTCACAGAGAATACCTTCACTTACCTAATATATTTTCTTGGGGTGAGTGATGGATGGTGATTTTCTACTATTTGTTTCAGGTTTCATCCCCATTTCCATTCTCGAGGGAAGGTTTTGTCCCATGTGGTTTTCCTTCTTTTCCTCATTTCATATGGACAAATAAAATTTCTGATTTATGTAATTGAGGTGACTTGAGCCTTTGTTTCCAAGGCCTCTTTCATTTTATGAGATGTACTAAGTTTTTGGTTAAGGGAGGGTTTTAGAATAGTAATAAACTAGTTATTACCTTATTTTAACTCCTTAGTCAATTTTATTGCATTTTGCATTAATACACTATGGTTTTGGACTTAGGGTGCTTAGTTGGACAAAAAACAAGCTAAATTGATGCATTCACACCCACATGAGCGTGTCATCTCAGAAAACCATCCATATTTGCACCATTATCATTACTAGTGTGCTCCCATTCATTAAATGTGGATATCTTAGTTGACTAGGAGCGCTAGAGGTGGATTTTGTCCATTTTTGAGCTGATTTAATGCATTTAATGCCACCTAGAGCCTCTAACCCACCAATTTTTCCACACACAGACATTGAAAGGTGTAATTCAGACCCCATGTCACCTCCTCCATGTCCACAAAACAATTTGTGGCCATTTGGGCTGATTTGGAGCGTGATTGGCCAACCTAGGGGGGATTGAGGTCAATTTGGCCAAGTTCATTTGTACAGTCACATTGGGGATCCTAAGCCTCACAAAACACTTTTGATGTAATATAAATCTATTACTAAAATGTTTTTATGTCAGAAAATCAAAATATAACATGTTTCTGTTCACATTGCATGTGTAAATTGCTTCTCATTTAATGTTTTTTTGATGGTTTGCACAAAAATTGATTTGTGAGTTTATATAAGGCTCCTAGATATTTATATGGATCAAAATTCTCACAAAGAAAGAAACTGCAAGAAATCAATGACCCAGAGAGTTGCGGAAAACAATTTAAAGGAGAGATTTGCGAAAGCTAATTTCTGGAAAAGTGAAAAGGTGGATTCGCAATATGCAAATTCAAAGATGAATGGTTAGGAAAGAGTCCGAAATAAATAAACATCCCAAAGAGTTGGTGAAAATGATTTGTAGGAAATATGTGTGCAAGCTAATTTCTGGAAAAGTGAAAAGGTGGCTCCGCAATCTACAAATTCGAAGATCAACAGTCAGGAAAGTACCCGTAAGAAATTGAAGGCTTAGAAAAGTTGCGGAAAAATAAAATTGTGGAAACCTGAAGATTGTGGAAGACTGGATACGAAAATAGAAAATCATGGAATCCAGGTTGCGGATGAAGGCTCTAAGAGCATTTGAAAGATGTTAAAGAGGATTTTTTTTCCTACTAGAAATTGGTTGTGTATCACTGGTTTATATATATACTTACACCATATGTGATAGGAATTAACCAATAATCAAAGTATATTTATTATGAGGCGTTATTTAAAAAGGGGTGTGGCTGATAGATATACACAAGTTTTTATTTATGTAACAGAGTATAAAACTGAAGTCTATTTATAAACATAAGCTACAGGAATAATGTAAGGAAGTTAGCTACAATAATGAATTGATTAAAAACATAGTATGTTTTATTAGTGAAAGGGTGTGTTTGATGTATTGAAAGATCATGACTACGAATACGCATGATGTTCCAAAATGAAAAGGTGTGTTTGGTAAAAAGGCATGGTTGTATAAGATTAAAAGAAAATTTAATAACTGAAAGGACATGACGGTTCATGGGAATATGATGAACATATAAAACATAATTTATTTCTGGAAGAAGGAGTTTTTTTTGGGTTCAATTTGAAGATATTGAAGTAGCATGAAGACCAGAGAAGAACATAGAGTCTTTGTAGTTCAGACCGAAAATACTTTAAGAAAAGTATAGAGAGTAAAAATATGAATATCTAAAGTAGAAATAGAGAAAGAAAAAGAAGATTCTAGAAGTGTATGTTGCATTTTGAATATGAAAAATTGATGCAGTATAGAATCCAGAGAATGTAGAAGAAGAACAATGAGTCTTTGTACATTCTATATGAATATTTGAAGCAGTAAAGAGGCGAGTGATGGTAAACGAAGAACAAAGTATCTCTGTAGGGTTTGATATTAGGATTTAATAGGACAAAGTACATAAGATATCATTGAAGTTATAAAAACATATTAGGGAGGTATGGTGGTAGAAGGGAAGGCTACATGCCTGTAAGGGCGTTGTAGCCTCCTTCCAGTGGTAGCTGGTAAATAGGGTGTTGTAGCATCCTTTTTGTAGCAGCTGATAAAACCACAAGGTTGTATCCTCCTTCCAATAGTAGCTAGTAAATAGGGTGTAGTAGAATCCTTTCAATAACAGCTGATAAAACCAGAGGGTCATAGCCTTCCTCTAGTAGTTGCTGGTAAATAGGGTGTTGTAGCTTCATGTTATTCATAGCTGAAAAAAACTATTATAAATATAATTTTGCAGTATAGAAATCAACAATTGGGCTTCCACAATAAAATATGTGTTTTTGTATCTTGTTGATTCTATGTTTTAATAAATAGTTAAAAGTGGTTTTAATTGTTAAGAAATCAACAATATCGATTCACCTCCCTCTCAGTATTGTACAATATTCTAACAACATTATCCCTAGCTATTTCATCTCAAACATTATGGAAAGGTTCCTCTTTTCATCTACAATGAGTTCGTCCTCTTCTATCATAAACATGCCATTAACATATAGCATGAGCATCACCAATCTTCTACTTTTAAACTTGAAGTAAGGGTTGGAATCTACTTTACTCTTGGTAAAGCCAAAGATAATCAAGAATTTTTCCATTATGTTGTACCATGTCAATATTCTTGAACTTTGAGATCTTATGCAGTAACTCCCTATGAAGCGGAGCACCACCCTCCCTTTGCATCTTGTACTCTTTGTATCAAGACATTTTGTTCTGCACTAATAGGTATCCTCTTCTACTACTAAAATTCTATGTATCTCTCTATGTTATCTCTCAAGGTCACTAGATACCAAGATCCTCTATCTTCAACTTTGTTGAAAGTTCCTCTTGCACCCAAATGTGATCTTGTCGTCTTTTCTAGGCTTCCATATTCAATCTTGTAGCAAAGGTTGAGATCTCCATCAATCTAGGTGATCTTCAAGCTCCAGATGTAACTGTATGTGCTATCCCATGGGTGACTTCTGATTTCATACAAATCCTTCTATGCACATGTGGTTCTCTGCTCGATATGCACTTCTATTTCACTAGAGAAGTGTGTGTGGTCAGTGGATCACGTCTCACCATAATCTGCTCCCTCTTTATGAGAGAAAGCATGAGCCTTGATTTGTACTTCTTCATGTTGTCATCTGCTACATGCTTTATCTTGTAGATACACATGGAAGACACTAGGGACTTCCCTTCAAGTCTCAAAACTGCATCCTATACATCATTCTCCATGATCAACTTGTACTCTTTGATAACGGCATCCTTCCATTATTTTTTCTTGTCTTCTCTTCATGGATGGAAGGATTTGTATCAATGATGCCACACAACAATGCCACATAGCTAAAGTGTGTCCAAGGTCTCTTACTTTGTTTGGAAGTCCTGTCATATGTTTCTTCATCTTGGATGATATCTCATGCCTAAGATGGTCTTTATCTCTTGAGGTGGATCTACTTCTCTCTGTGGTTCGGTCATGTCATGATTCTCATATTTTTACACCATGGTGTCTTTGTCCCTAGGAGCTTCAGGTTCTTCTTCATGTACGTTATTGGAATGAATCTTCTAGTTGAACCGTAGTCACTTTTTCTTTGGAACAAGTCCCATCCTTATTTTCTTGTTGGTGATTGCATGTGAGCTTTCCTACAAGTCAAATTTAGTTGCATTATTAAAAACATTTCGTAAATTCGAAAACATAACTATAGTGACAAATTATAATGCATAAATATATATGCCACACATTCATGCAACTATCTTATCCCATGCAACATTTGTCCATATCCTGTATACATACAGTAACTTTCTAGATGCCTCCATCGCTACCTGAACATTATTAAGAGTGTGCACTAATCCCAATATGTCACCAAAGATGTTTCATTCTAGATAAGTAGCAATGGAATGTTGTAAAACCCAATAGGCTACTTACCCATCATATGCAAGTCGGTAGTATACTGTACATAAATGAAAATGCTCAATCATGCATAATACATTAACTGAATATAAATATGTGTGTAACTAAACAATATCATTTAATTTACTAGATATGTAGGAATATACAATTTAAGAACTTATCTTTGTTTGGTTGGTTTATGGGCTCCCTCTTGATCCTTGTCTTATTTCAAGAATTATTGGAGTCTTTGACAATGTTCTTTACTTCATCATTTGATTTTTGGAACCTTTGTCTATATTAGTCATGCTTGAGCAAGTCTTCTATACCATAGATATTATGATACTGCATATTGGTTTTGAATCTGAGTGTCTCTTCTTCATTGACAGCTACATCCCTTCTTATGCACAAACATAGATGGATAAGATGTTCTTCTTTTGTCAGGGGTTGAATTGTTCTAGATTAAAGTACATATTCCTCATCACTTGAGGAATCAACTCTTTCTTCTCTGAATATTTTCATTTTTGGTTCATCATCTTCAACGATGTGATCATGATGTCTTTTCTTGTTTGACTTCTTGTTGGAGGAGCCTTTGTTTCTAGGACAATATCTGGAGTAATCTCCCTTCTCATCACAAGTGCAGCATCGAATGTTGGAAGGATATCTTCTGAATTTATTCAATCTTTTTTTATGATGTTCCTCCCTTTTTTGTGATGGTGATCCTCCTTATTTCTATGATATCTTCTTGTGTGGAATGTGAGAGCTTCATCTTCAGTTGCTCCCATATTCTCTTCTCTTTCTATGAGTCAAGCTTCTTCTTGTGTGCATTCTTCCCAGAGTATGGTGAAACTAATAAACCTTCTTCTGGCACATATTACTTGAATGAATTAATCCCATGATCTAGGGAGACCATTCAAGGTGGTCATAACAATCTGTCCTTATTATAAATTCTCTTCGGCTACATCAAATTGTTCCTTGATTTGAGAAACCCTTGTGAATTAGGATTACATGGTATCTAAGTTTTGTATCTTCGCATTCTTCAGTTGGTTCCTCAATGTCATTTTTGGCTTGATGTTCTTTCCTTCAAACAATTTTTTCAAACCATCAAACACTTCCTTTTGTGTATTTAATGATGACACATGGGGGATGAGATGATCCTTAATAGAATCTGTAATGATTCTCTTGTACTTAACCATGTTCTTCTTATGGATATAATTAGCCTTATCTCCCTCTGGATATGGAAATTCCTTACTGATGTACTAATCCAAATAATTTTCTTCAACGATCAAGAGATGATATACTTCCATGCTTAGAATTTATCAACCCCCTCAATATTATACTCAAGATAGGTATGCTGACCTGATTCTAGAGCTCTATGACCTAGGGTTTGTATAAGAAACCCTAATTTTGCAAACTTGGAGTTTTGAAATTCTGTATGGATAAAAATTTGTGCCTCCTTGAGGTGATTTTCTTATTAATGTCCTTTACCTAAAAATATGATGGGAAGCCTTCAAATCTTGATGCCCTAGTTTCTTCCTACAGTGTCCTCTAATAAAAATTCAAACTTGTCCAAATTTGATTTTTATTCGACCAAAAGATGTTCCATCCTATGATGAGTTAGCATAACCCATATTTTCTTGATGATCTATGGAGAGAATACCTTGAACTAGGAATCCCTAGTTTCCAATGCCGCACAGTGCCTTCTTTCATAAAGGCTCTAATACCATGTTATTTTTTCTAATATTATTCAAATTGATTAATATCTTTATTGAAAAGAATAACAAGCATAACAAGATGCTTAAGATATAGAATATACACAAGACACAAAGACTTTCCTCGGGGAAACCATATAGGATAAAATTGTGTGAACCTCCTTAGAATAGTTTTGTCAGTAAGACAATATCACAAGATGGAAAAACCCAAGTATAAGAAGTCTTCTCCAACTCTCTCTCTCTCCTCCTTGTTCTTCTCTCTCTCCTCATGCGAACTTGAGTGAGTGAGTGTGTATATAAATTAGGGAGGGTGCCTCCCTATTTATACCTATCAAGTAAATGACCTAACAACTTGACTGGGCTGGCTTCCTAACCTAACATGGCCGACTTCACCTAGGGGGACTTAAAAATAAATTTTAATATATTCAATTTGGGTACTACTACCTCGAATTACAACAGAGGGTTTACCTCAATGACAATAGACAATGATGAAATATAGAAAGGAGGTAAACACATCTCCAATAGGGGAACACAAATATACAATAATAATATACATCATAATATCCTCCGAAGTTACAATTACAACAACAATAAATGATTTATGGTCAATGATAGGTGGTTTTTGGTTTGTGGTTAATGGCTGTTGTATGGTGGGTCGAGTGCAACACTCTCATTTTTTGGTTTTTATAAATCATTTGAATTTGTGTAATCTAGTGCATAAGATCGGTGTCATTTCTCAATTTCCAACACTTGTAAACAAATGTTGAAACAACTACATTTCTTTCACGATTATCCTTTTCTAGTGATGAAACTTGAGTCATCGATCAAATTCATGACACTTTTGATTTACCGTAAATTTTTTTCAGTTAACAATATGTGGTTTTTGATTAATGTTAGATGGTTATTGCAGGGTGGTTCAAGGGAAAATCCCCCATTTTTTTTTTTATCAATCATTTGAGTTTGTGCAATCCAACACATAGGATTGGCACCAATTTTACATTTTTATCACTTGAAAAAAATATTGAAACTAGTTCCTTTATTTTTCAATTACCCTTTTCTAGTGGTGAACTTGAGAGGTCAATCAAATTCATGAAACTTTAAATTTACAATAAATAGTTTCTAGTCAATGATAAGTAGTTTTGAGTTAACGATTAATTATTATTGCAGGGTGAGTAAAAGGAAACACCCTTCTTCAAAAAAAAATTTAACCAATCATTTGATTTCACACAATCTAACACATGAGATTAGTGTCATTATTAAATTTCTATCACTTGAAAAGAAATGATGAAAAAGATTCCCTTTACCAAAGATGAGCCCTTAATGGTCGATTAAATTTGTTACACTTTTCACTTTTTATAAGAGATTTCCATTTAACGATAAGTGGTTTTTAGTGAATGGTAAATAACCACTATGGAGTGGGTAGAGGGAAGCACCCTCATTTTTTATCAATAATTTGATTTAGAAAATTTCTAGAACATCAGATCAGAGTCATTTTAAANAATTTACCATAAATGATTTCCAGTCAACGATAAGCATTGTTTGCTAACAATAAATTGTTGCTACAGTGTAAGTCAAGGGAAACACCCTGTTTTATTTTCAATATTTTTTCACGAAATTTGACACATAATATCGACACCATATAGTAGACAATACTTGAAAACAATTCTTAAAGCACTTCCTTTATTTCTTCACTACTCTTTTTCAACAATGGGACCTGATTCGTTGATCAAACTCATGACAATTTTATTTTACCATAAACTATTTCTAGTCAATTATAAGCATTTTTTTAACAATAAATGGACACTAAAGGGAAGGTTGAGGGCACTGTCCTTAATTTTTTCATTTTTTATCAATCATTTGATTTCGCGCAATCTGGGGCATAATATTCGTGCTATTTTCACATTTTTGGCACCTAAAAACAAGTGTTGAAACCACTTCCTTTATTTCCTCATTACCCTTTTCCAGCGATGAGACCTATGTGGTCGTTCAAAATTTTGACACTTTTCATTTACCATAAACAGTTTCTTTTCAATGATGATTGGTTTTCAATTAATGGTAAATGATTAGTGAAGGGCAGGTTGAGGGAAATGCCCTAGTTTTTTTCTTTTCTTTGAAAACCATTTGATTTTACACAATATGGTGAATAAAATTGACATCATTTTTCAATTTCTATCACTTGAAAAGAAAAGATCAAACCACTACCTTTATTTCTCTATTATCCTTTCCAAGATGATCCCTAAGTCATTGATGAAATTAGAGACACTTTTCATTTAACCATAAATGTTTTTTTTGTCAATGATAATAAGTTTTTTGTTAATAGTGAATGGAAACTAAAGGGAGGGTCGAGGGAAATTCCTTTAATTATCATCATTTATAAATCATTTGATTTCAAGAAATATGGCACATAAGATCAATGTTGTTTTTTAGATTATGGAAAGTAAAAACAAGCACTAACACAACTTCATTTGTTTTCGAATAACATTTTTCAGCAATGAGGGATAAGTTGTTGATCAAACTGATGTCACTTTTCATTTACCATAAATAGTTTTTAGTAAATGAAAAGAAATTCTCGGTTAAAGGTAAATGGTGGCTACCAGGTGGGTCAAGTGTAGCACCCCTATTTTTTTAATCAATAATTTGATTTTGTGCAATCTATCACATAAGTTCAACGCAATTTTTTTAGTTTCCATGAAATAAAAAAATTCTAAAACCACTTCCTTGTTTTCCATATTACCATTTTGTTGATCAAGTTTTCCACACTTTTCAATTACCATAAATAGTTTATGTTTAATGATAAGTTGGTTAATAGTAAATGGCTATAACAGGGATGGTTGAGGACAATGCCCTTGTTTTTCTTAATGAATCATTTGATTACAAATAATATGGCACATAAGAACAATACCATTTTTTAATTTTCAATATATGAAAACAAATACCCAAAACCACTACTTTTATTTCCCGATTACCCTTTCTAGTGATGAAACGTGAGTTTTTTATCAAATTTGTGAAACATTTAATTTGTGATCATTACAAATATTCATTTTCTCATTCTAACAATATAAATTTAATGGAACAGTTAAATTCAATCAAGAATTTTCCTCGCATGTTCGTTGAAGAAGATCACATCTTGGTGGACAGGATGGTGACATTAATTGAGGTGAAAGATACGCTGGAATTGTTTATTAAGGACAAGAGTCCAGGAACCGATGGCTGGAAGATGGAGTTTTCAGTCATTTTTTCGATCTCCTTGGGTCTGAAATATAACAAGATTTGGAAGAGTCTCTCTCCAATATGACTGTTCGTGAATTGCTCAATTCCATGTATCTAACTCTCATCCCTAAGAAGGATTATTCAGACTATTTTATGGATTATAGGCCGATCTCAATTTGTAACCTCCTGTACAAGATGATATCTAAAATCATAGTAGAAAGAATGAAACATTTTCTGGGTAAGTTTATTTATGAGGAGCAATTTGTTTTCTTACCTAATAGACAAATTATAGATGTTTTTGGGGTTGCGCAAGAATGTCTCCATACAACTAAAATCAACAAAAAGATGGATTTTTTCCTCAAGTTAGATTTAATAAATGCCTATGACCATGTGGATTGGTCATATCTGAAAATGATTCTTTTACAAATTGGCTTGTCATTGGATATGGTAGAATGGATTATGAGTGCAGTCACCACAACCCAATTTGTTGTGCTCATCAATAGTGTTCCCATGGAATTATTCAAAGGTAGCAGGGGATCTAGAAGGGATTCCCCCCTCTTCCTGTAGCTATTTATTCTAGTCATGGAAGGTATTAGAATTCAAATTCAAAACACAAAGAAACAATCTCATTTTTAGTGTTTAAATACCTCAAGGGGGCTGTCAATTTCTCACTTACTATTTGTCGACGACGTTATCATCATTTGTGGGGGATCAGTTCAAGAATGGAAGTATATGCATTCTCTTATAAATTTGTTTTGAAAATCATCTGGGTTTTGGGTAAGCAATAATATTTCGTTCCTCTTCCATTCCTGTAAGGAACATAGTCGATCAGTGATTCATTACTTTTTCTATTTCCCTTTAATTCTGGTTTCATCGATGATGGGATGAGGTATATAGGTTTCAACCTAAAACCCAATGGTTATGGGCCCAAAGACTACAATTTGCTGTTAAAAATTATAAATCAGAAATTTTTTGGAGGGACATGTTGCTATCTATCAGTGGGGGAAGGATGGTTTTGATTTCCTTCATTCTCCAAGGCATCCTGGTTTACTAGATGTCTTTATTTCCGATCCCACAGAAAATGCTATAAAAAATAAGAGCAAATATTTTCAATTTTCTATGGGCCCAGCAATTTGGTGGACATAAAACATCATCTGGCGTCCTCGGAAAACCTGTCCCTCCCTCATGATCAAGGTGGCTAGGTATAAAACACCCGTGTATCTTCAACTTATCTCTTTGTGAAAAATCATTGTAGAGATAGTTTTTCAGCGTTGGTTTGTGGGGAAGCTAGTTAAGGCCAAATACTTTAAATTCCTTGATCCATCACACCGACTGAGAGATGGTCCAAGTCAATACTCCCCATGGTCGACTATCTGGAAAAGCTTGATAAAAAGTCTACCTATCATTTCAAAACATTTGAGCTGGAAAGTTGGTAGGGGGATCCAAATGTTTTTGGGCATTGATATGATATTTGGTATTGGTGAAAACTCTCTATTAACTCTTAATTTGATTCGAGAGCCTCATTCACGAAACTTGCTTGTTCTGAAAGATATTCATTGTGATTCTGATATCAACAAATGGGAAGATGTGATGTTATTGGGTTTGACTGACATGATTGTGGAAGAATGGGACAAATTCACTATAGCTCTTAAGTAAGGGAATGTTTATATTTTTTATTCCCCAGATGAGTTGGTTTGGCTGTACAATTCTAGAGATGATAAGGTGACTGCAAATTTGGCTTATATATCAACTATATTTGTTCAAAGATTATTTGAAATAGACTGGTTGATGAAATGTCTGTGGAAAGGGACTCTATTGTTGAAAATTAAGTTATTTGCATGGTTATGTCTCAAAAATAAGATTCTGACTTGGGAGTGATTATAGAGAAGAGTTGTTGTGGGTCCAGGAAGATGTACACTCTGTAATTCAAACCTGGAGTCAGTTATGCATTTTTTTGGAGATCGTTCATACTTTCTGGAAGTTTGGATTTTACTTACGATCATTTGAAAATCCAATATTGTTGGGGAGGTGCTTCAGTTCTGGATAAATTGTAGATGTGTTATATAATACAGGATCGTTACAATCACCTTCCCCTTTTTGTGACGTGGGAAGTCTGGAAATCTACGAATGCTTCCATTTTTTCCAATTCTCTACTAAAAACTGAGGTTATTTATTTGAATATCCTATCAGCTTTGTGTGAGTGGGGAAAATATTCTATACCCCATAAGTGTAGAAATTAATCCTCCTCTTTTGCAAGAGTATCCAGTGGGTTTCTTCGATGGAGAAACAATGGATGGATCTTGTGGTGCAGGACTCATGATCAAGCTTGGTAATAATAGGTATTTTAAATGTTGGCTTAAGGCTGGTAAGGGAAAAAATACTTTGGAAGAAGTTATTTGTTTGTGGAGTCTTCTCCATTGTGCCAAATCTTGAGGGATCAAGCATTTGTAGGTGTTAGGAGACTTCCAAGTGGTCATTAATTGGGAAAAGGACAAGGAGAAACTGAAGTCTCTAGATCTCATTCATTGGCTTGACAGTATCAAAATCTTAAAGATATGATTCACATGGTTATACTAAATAACCATGTTTACAGAGAACTAAACCATGATGCATGTGTTGTCTCCAAACTTGACTTGGGAGAAATGGATGGAAAATTGTAACAACGCCATAAATCGTAAAAAAAATAAAATTTAAATAACGTTCTAACTGCAAAAGTAAAGGGTAATTAAATTCATTCAATATTTAACTTGTATTTCAGTCATTTAACTAATGCATATAAATTCCCTTTTATGACAACATTATTGTTATGTCCACATTACTTTACTTGTCGTTAGTTGAAGAAAGATATATCATATTGAAATACTGTCATTTCAGCTAGCATATATATTGTTAAATAAGTTCTAGGTTGTTTATTTCTCTTACCAATATCTAGGAGAGAAAAATGCTCCCAAGGTCTTACTTCACTGCATAGCTAACACAAAGTACCACGTAATATTTTTCAGGTACTTAAACTAAAAAGGGGCTTGAATTTAAGGTGTTAACACTCCAAGATATGGCTAAGGTGTGTAAAGGATTAACTAAGCATAAAGGAGGACAACTACCTTAGGAGCAAAGAACACTAAGACACTTAAACAAATAAAGTATTAAACTATAGTTTTCATGGTGCAACCTGATGGTTTGGGAGAACCATAGAGAAAGTGTTTCATGAAATTAGAAAATAAATACATTTCGTACCCCACCATGTGATAGTATTAAAATTATCCAGATGGACAACATATACGTGTACACAAAACCCTAGGGGTTTTAATGCTCCTAGAAAATTTCTATGGTATGGTTGCTGCATCATTCATTTTGTACAAAATTGGTCAAAATAAGGAGGGAGAGCTGAGCTCTCGGCCTCCAGGCCTTCGGCCTTGGTTTTCTTACAAAATGTTTTCACATTCTCGACTTTGTAGTTGGCATCAATTGTGATCAGTTGGCTTGTTGGCCTACATCGTTGTAATGCCTGGTGGTTGTTCTGCTTATTCCCGAGGGCCGTCCTTGTCACACTTACCTCTTTGTTGTAAGTTGCCTCTGTTTACACTTTTCTTTGCATTGTTCTTCTTTTGAGGAAAAATAAATAACCTTGCGTGTTTTACTTACAGGAGCTTCCTATTGGGGTTTCTGCGTGGTCCAAACCGGTCTCCAAGTAAGCGTGACGTGGTATGGTAAGACCTAGAAATTTGATCTTAATGGCTCTGCTAGTTAAATCTTTGCTACTCTATGTTTTCGGAGCTGAGAAATTTTTTTGCGTTTGTATTTTGTGGGAAATGGTAAATATTCCAGTGGTTTTGATACCACAACATTTTTTCAGTTAAAATGCATGAGCTTCTTCCTTCTACCATGGAGTCATGAAGGGGGTATTTCATGTAATACTTTTTAGTTTACTTATGTAAAAGTTAGATCTTTACAGAGCTCTGTTACTTGATGTTAAATATAGACAAATGACTTTGTTGAGGTGTGAATGCTCCATTTTTGTTTAAAAATACATTTACTGTATCGTTTTCTATTAACTACTTTTAGAAATATAGGTATTGTATAAACCTTGATAAGACTCTATCGGTTGTAAATCCACTGTGTGGATAGATGTATATATTTCCTTCTATTTACTTTGAAATGGTTTATTGTTTTTACTTGATAAAATATTTTTTCTTGATGGGTTTTCTACTGAAACTCTTTTCCTAAAAATGCGAGTAATGGCGTAAGGCCAATGTGATCTTATAACATTGAGGTTTGAGATACGATTTAATTGGTTCCAGTTGTAGGTTTGGAAAATGAAAAGGTTGGATGGGAAGCCCTAGTAGGATTTGATCCCTCAACTTGTGATGGTGCAAATATTAATTAACTCATCTTATAGAGTAACAATATGAAACTTTTGCCGAGGATTTGTTTTCCTTGCAATTGCATGTTGAAGATGCTTGGTTCATGAGATCGTTGTGTTAAGAACTCTGTTTCCATTTGGGTTTGTTGTAATTAAAAAAGGTTAAGCTGTAAATCTTTTAAAGGATTCCTATGTTGATTTAAAATTCGGTGTTTAATATTTAGTTTTGATCTTTATTTGTAAGTGAATTTATATTTTCTTGTTTTGGTTGTAATAGATGTGACAGGTTTTGACATCGTGACCTAGAAATTATTGAAGATTAATATTATCCTTATTAAGTTATTTATAGAAAAAATTATTTAAGCCCTAACTTGTAAGAATTTTTTGATTTGTTGGCTAGACTCGAATTTTATAGTTGATTCAAATAAGCTTTTTAGCTAAGTATAACATTACTACGATTATAGTTATAAAATATAAGCATGATTAATCTAGATTTGCAAGTCTTAGATTACACATATATTGATTGTTATATAAGAAAATAAATATAGGGATTTTCATTTATCTAACTTAGTGGGGTTGAAAATTCGATTATGTGTAAGGTTTATTGGTTTCTCCAAACCCTAGTTCTTCAATTCTAAACTAGCCTTTCGGCTGCAATGTAATTATTCCTTAGCCTGATCCTAACCATTATTTCATAGATAGAAAACTAGAAATGGTACAGAAATAAAATATCAATATTACCTAAAAAAAATAGAGTGAGTGGAAAGCATTTAGTTACAATAGTTATCTTAAATGAGGACTATAAGGAATTGGATTTAAACAATTAGAATAAATAAACTTAGATTAATTTCATAGAAAAATATCTATTGTTAACTTGCTTTAAATATTAATTATGTAAAACTAAGGCATATTGCATGAAACAATAATGAAATGCTAGGATTTATTCAAACTTAGAAATCCATCAACATTCCTATACTTTCATATACAAATTTAGAGTAAAAATATGAATAATCAACAAAACAGTTTTAGAACCTGGATAAAGTGTAGAAGGGGGACAACACCCAAAGGAGACCATGTTGGGGTTAACCTTGACTTGGGATTGAGTAAAAGGTGGTTTAGGTCTAGCACATGGTTTGGAAACATGGTTTGTTGTAGCCCATGGTATTTCATGTGATTAATCCTTTATAAGGCTTGAGGAAGCTCCATTGTAAAGTGGCCTGGAAGTGAGCGGTGGCTAGCTCACTTATCCCAGATGGCCAGTTTTGTCCATATAATGAAGATCTTCATTGGTGTTGGTTTTCCCTACATGGGGTTTCTACGGTATATTGTGTGTCCATATTGAATTGTTGCATGTCTATTTAATTTCTCGCTCATTATTATGTTAATATTACTTGTTTAAACCTAATAAGTGGTATTTTAGCCATGGTTTGGCTTGGTTATGCTTAGTGTTGCTATGTGCGTGTGTTGTGGAAAATATTGTATGTGCAAAGTTGAGAGGAAGCGGTTCACATAAGAGGCCCTAAAATGGTAGATCTGACTAGATCTGGTTGTGGCCACATGAGATTTGATGCAGATAGATTTGCTGAGCCATCTTAACAAAGGAGAAGATCTATTGAGCGCACGAGAAATGCAAACGAAGGTTGCATGCTGATCTTGTGGCATAGGATGAGAGTGATTTGGTGGAAGAGCTGGGAAGCTCGCTGACAACACAAGCATGAATATCATGTAGGGATCAGGTTGGAGCAACCACCAAGGAACTCACGTAGAGGCCTATGATTATGAGCTGAATCAATGGCTTTGCAAAAATTAAAAAGCGTTGCAGCTATGGATTAGGGCATGTGAAGCCTCAATAGTAGTAAGACGTCTGATCAAGATGTGGTTTGACAAAGTGTAGTGAGCCACCGTAGTGTTGATGTATTTGTAACTTCTGAATGTATTCATTTGTATATCTTATGTATTGTAACCCGATGTTCCTATCAAGAAGTATCTGTAATGTAAACAAGTCATGTAAAGTCATTGAGGTTGACCATCCATTATAAGTCAGGGTAATAGTCCCCACAATTGAGTTAAGGTTAACCCTCCTTATTGATCAGAGGGAAAAGTCCCCACAATTGTGGGGCACTAGGGTTATTAGAATCTCTTAGTGAAGTCAACCTTACTAAGTAATTGTTAAGTGAGGCCAAATTATTGGAGTGGACATTAAGTGAACGAAAGAATATAAATAGAGAGTGAGCCTCTCTATTTAACACAAACACTCACTCCTTGGGGCACATGAGTGAGAGAGGAGAAGCTCTCTCAAGTGAGAGAGAGAGAATAGTTGTTGGAGATCATCTTTTTTGTCTTTGGTTTTTACTACTTCCATTGGTTTTCATTCTATCTCTGAGGACGTTGCGGGGATTTCTCCTTTATGGTTTCCTCGTGGAAAACTCTTTGTGTCTCTTGTCTTTTGTGATTTTTGTTGTGCATTTTATTCTCTCAGATAAGATCCTAGATCATATTGCTTACATGATTAAAATATAACATGGAATTAGAGCTAACCTGAGAAGAAGACACTATGTAGTTGTAGAAGCTAGGGATTCTTAATTTTTAGGTCTCTATCCACAATCCATCATCAAAAGGATGCTAGGCTAACTCTCCATTGAAAGGCGCATCTTTATGTATTTGATTCTAGACATTTTTTCAGTTTTTACTGCAGGAAGTTATGGATTTTTATAGAAGAGGAATTTGAGTGATCCCAGTGTAGGATTAATATCCTCATCAAAATCAAATTTTAGAGACCTGGTTTGAAAATTTTGGTTGGGTAAAACTCCAGGAAAGTGAAACCCTAATTTTACCCCGGGCCGGAAAAACCCTAAAATACTAAAACTAGTAGTTTTGTTAGATTCGCTATATCTCGGGATTGGAGAAGGCTCAGAAGCCAAAAATTTCATAGTCCAAAGATAAATTCATGATGTACACTATGTAAAACTTTCGTCCTCAGTTTAGCTATATTCCTAGGAGATATGATTCCTCCAATTAAGGTTTCTAGCCTCTTCGAGGATTCATCCCTAAACATGACACCTAGAAATAATTGCTATATCTATGGATACAAATGTCCAAATGGAATTTAGAAATATTTTCTAGATAGGGAACGGACTTTAATTTCTGTGGTAAAATTTTCAGACCCTAATGATGAAACGGTAACATGTGGAAGTCTGTACAAGTCCGCTATGCTAAACAATCCTGAAACAATTCACCTTGGGAAAAATCTCAGATGTCCCAATTGGTGAAACAAATTCTGATGAAACCTATGGTTTTGGAACAAGGAAATACGAGGTTACCTCAATACAAAATTGGAGACATAGAAAAGTATTAATTTTGAAGATACCGCAAAAACAGTATTAGGTATTTCTGTCGAAGAAATTAGTAAACTAGGGCTTCCTGTTTCAGGAGATTCCCTCCCTTGTTTTCAGAAAGGGAGGACATTGGATAGCTCTCCTTGAATAGGTCTATCTTTCTATCCAATTAGTTCTGAAAGATTCCAATTTTTGAAGATTAGGGTTTATCTAAAAAACCCTAGATCAGCTAGCTCCAGAACCAGGATGGACACCTCAAATCAGTAAGATACAATATTTTTCTATTTACAGTTGAGGTTCTCATTTTAAGATGACTAATTACACTAGCTTGATGACAAGTTTGGTGAGGCTGACAACTTCCAAGCATGGAATTATAGGATCTCACTAGTTCTTGAAGGAAATGAATTGGACACCTACATAAGTAGAGAGGTTCCAGTTCCAGAGGGAGATGAGGCTAAAAGAATTACGCACAAAGAACTTGGTCAATGCCAAGAAGATCATTGTTGATTCAATCATGGATCACCTTATACCACAAGTGTCTTCCCTAAATACAAGGAAAGAGATGTTTGATTCCTTTACCAAGGTATTTGAAGGAAATAACATAAATTGGAAGATGACTTTGAGAAAACAGTTGAATAATGTGAAGATCTAGAATGCAGAGACCATACAATCATACTTTACAACAGTCTCTCAAATAAAAGAAAAACTTGAAGTGGTAGAAGAAGAAGTGGAGAATGCATAAGTTGTGATAAGCACCTTGAATGGCCTCCCAGGATCATGGGATTCATTCATTCGAGGAATGTGTTCCAGAAGGAAGTGATTACTTTGAGTAGACTCTGGGAAGAGTACACACAAGATGAAGCTCGACTCATAATAAGAGAAGAGAAGATGGGAGCAACTGAAGATCAAGCTCTCACCATCCAAAGAATATCCCTCAAGAGATGAGGAATATGAAGGACTCAACTCTTGAATAACCTCTTATCCATCTTATCATTTGGATAAGAAATGACGAAGCTGAAGGCTCAAGAAGGAGTCTACCCACGAAACAAATAAACTTAAGTATTCAATTGTCATTTCATCATATGATTTTGTTTACATTCAGTTGATGTGTTATGCATGATAGAATGTTTGGATTAATGACAGTATACTACTAATATGCATGTGATGGGTAAGTATCCCATGGTGCTATACAAATCTCCATTACTACTTATCTAGAATGAAACCTCTTTGCTGACATATTGGATTAGTGCACAATCTCAATGTTTTCCTAGTAGAGATGGAAGGCATCTAGAAAGTTTCCGTAAGATATGGATGAATGTTTTATTGGATAAAATAGTTGCATGATTATATCTTAGTGCAAAATAATTTTTCATTATGAACATACCTTATGAAATGTTTCTAACCATACAACTAATCCATTTGACTTGTAGGAAAGATCCCATACAATCACCTACAAGAAAAGAAGGATGAGACTTGTTCTGAAGAACAAGTGATGATAGTTTAAGAAAGAATCCAAGATGAAGAATAATATGATGATAATTTAAAAGAAAGAAGAAATTTGAGACACAGTGCAGTTATGCAACACTGTCAAGCAACATCATTGATGTAGAGCCTTCCAGCTATGAAGAAGTAGCCAAGAAAAAAGGGAAGGAGAGTACCAGTTCAAGAAGAATGACGTCTATAGTGCAACATCGAGACCTAAAGGGAAGTCCGTAGTATCTTCCATATGGATCTACAAGATCTAGCATGCATTCGATGGCAACATCATGGGATACAAGGAAAGACTCATAGCACGAGGCTTCTCATAGAAAGAAGGCATAAACTACGAAGAGAAATTTGCAGCCATTGGAAGTTAAGACACATAACAGATTGACTCATGTGTGCAAATTAAAAAAGGACTTGTATGAGCTTAGAGGACACCCATGGAATAACACATACATGAGGAGCTTGAATATCACCTAGAGTGATGAAGATCTTAACCTTTTCTACAAGATTGAAGATGAAATCCTATAGAGGATGACAAGCTCACAGATGGGTGCGACAAGAACTTTTGAAAAGGTTCAAGATAGAGGATCTTGGTATCCAGTGACCCTAGATGGATACATATAATATTAGTAGCAGAGGAAGCTAGTTGTCACTTCGGTACAGAATGTTTCAGTGCATAGAGTATGAAAGACAGAGGGAGAAAGATGCTCTGCTTTAGAGGGAGTGACTGCAGAATATCCCGAGGTTCGACATGGTACGACAGGATGGACAGATTACTAATGACTCTAGGATTTAACTTTTCTTCAAGGTTGAAGGAAGAAGACTAGTGATTCTCTTGTTACATTTCGATGACATGTTCCTAATAGGAAAAGAGGAACTCATTAACGTTGCAAGAAGGATACTTGTTGCTGATTTTGATATGAAGGACTTGGATATGATGCATGACTTTCTAGGCAAAGAGGTGAGGTAGAATGTGGGTGGAATCTCCTTGGGATAAGGGAAGTATGAAGTAGAGATCTCAAAGAGGTTTAGGATGATGGACTGCAAGGCCATGGCCACACCTATGGCATCAAACCTGAAACTATTGAGTGTTGCTTCATTAGAGTCCGTTGATTCCATGATGTATCTTTAGATGAATTGTTCCTTGATGTACCTGACAAATACGAGACTAGATATTTACTTTACTGCGAACACACTGAGAAATGCTCACCTGATGGTTGCAAATCATGTAGGGTATAGTTGAGTATGGGCTCAAGTATGATACAAATCTGAATATTAACCTAGAGGGTTATGTGGATTCGGATTGGCTAGGTAGTGCCATTGATAGGAAGAGCACTTCTTGGTGTAACAAGAAGTAGTCCTACATGGAACTGAGTACAGCCGAGGAAAAATATGTTTCCATTTGCTATTTGGGAGGTAGTAAGTTTCTTTTGAAAACTACTATTTGATTTGATTGTTCTGACTTGTATTTTTGTATGATGCAGAGAGGAGCAGTGAAACTCCAGTATGTGATCCAGATCAAAATCTCTCGAAAGAGGGAGTTCTAGCATATCCGATGAGACATGTTGTCTAAGCATAAGTCGTGGAAAAGCTTGTAGGTTGCTCAAACGTAATCGGTCCTGTGGGTTTTCCTCGAATGTAATTGGTCCTGGCAAAGCTTGTAGGTTATCCTTGGACGTAATCATCCTTGATGTGATTCTATGCTAGAAATGGCCAGAGTGAAGTTTGAGTACTTCCGGGAGAAGCTTGGTGTTCTCTAGATCGAGGTTCCTTCCAAGGGTAAGTGATGAGTCTATGAGCCCTTCTGACAGGGTGAGAGGATTGGTTCCTTCCATGGTCAGATGTAAGTGTTGTGCCCTTCTGACATGGTGGAAGGCTGAGCTTCAAATGGTCAGATTTAAGTGCAGAGATGCTCTGATGTGATTGTGGGTTGTGTTACCACATGATCAGTGCAGAGATATTCTGATGTGATTGTGGGATGTGTTCCCATATGATTAGTGCAGAGACATTCTGATGTGATTGATGGATATGTTCCCACATGATCAGATATAAGTGTAGAGATGCTCTAATGTGATTATGGGTTGTGTTACCACATGATCAGTGTAGAGATATTCTAATTTGATTGTGGGATGTGTTCTCACATGATCAGTGTAGAGCCATTCTGATGTGATTGAGGGATGTGTTCCCACATGATTGGATGTAAGTGCAGCGCATTTTTGACCTGATGAGGTCGGATGTAAGTGTAGATCCTTTCTGAAATTATGAGGTTGGATGTAAGTGCAACGCCTTTCTAACATGATGAGGTCGGATGTAAGTGCAGATCCTTTCTGACATGATGTGGTCAGATGTAAGTGTAGATACTTTCTGACATGATGAGTTCAGATGTAAGTGCAGAGCCTTTTGGACATGATGAGGTCAGATGTAAGTGCAGAGCCTTTCTGACATGATGATTTCAGATGTAAGTGTAGATCCTTTCTTACAAGATGAGCTCAGATGTGAGTGCTGGTCCTTTCTGACATGGGATTTGGATGTGTTCCTCCCATGGTCAGATGTGAGTGCTGGGAATTCCTTTCTGACATGGTTCTTGGATGTGTTCCTCCCATGGTCATATGTAAGTGTTGGGAGGGCCTTTCTGACATGGTTCATTCCATGGTCATATATAAGTGCTGAAGATAATGAAGACCTACATGAAGGATAGGCCTACAACCATCATGAAAAAGGGATAGCTCTATAGAACATCCTGTGATGAGTAGAATTGAGATAGCAACAGTGATGATCCAGATCAAGTGATGATCCAAACTTGATGATGATCCAGTGATGCTCTAGATCAAGTGATGATCCAGACTTGATGATGATCCAGTGATGCTCCAAATCAAGTGATGATCTAGAGTTTATGATGATCCAACAGTGATGATCCAGATCAAGTGATGATCCAAACTTGATGATGATCCAATGATGCTCCAGATCAAGTGATGATCTAGACTTGATGATGATCCAGTGATGCTCCAGATAAAGTGATGATCCAGTGATGATCCAAACTTAATGAAGATGACTTGACAATGAATATGACTTGAAGATGATCCATATGATACAGAGAAGAAGACTTGTGTTGATAAACTGTGTCAAGAGAATACCTTCCTAGTTAAGAGGGAGTGTTGATGTATTTGTAACTTTGGAATGTATTCATTTGTATATCTTATGTATTTGTACCCCTATGTTCCTATCAAGAAGTATTTGTAATGTAAACAAGTCATTGAGGTTAACCCTCCATTGTAATTTGGGGCAATAGTCCCCACAATTGAGTTAAGGTTAACCCTCCTTGTTGATTGAAGGGAAAATTTCCCACAGTTGTGGGGAACTAGGGTTATTAGAATCTCCTAGAGAAGTTGTCTCTGGTAATTAATTGTTAAGTGAGGCCGAATTTTTGGAGTGGACATTAAGTGAACAGAAGAATATAAATAGAGAGTGAGCCTCTCTATTTAACATACAAACTCACTCATTGGGGCACATGAGTGAGAGAGGAGAATCTCTCTCAAGTGAGAAAGAGAGAACAACTGTTGGAGATCATATTTTCTGTCTTTGGGTTTTACTACTACCATTGGTGCTCATTCTATCTCTGAGGAAGTTATGAAGTTTTCTCCTTTATGGTTTCTTTGAGGAAAATTCTTTGTGTCTCTTGTCTCTTGTGATTTTTGTTGTGCATGTTATTCTCTCAGATAAGATTCTAGATCATATTTATTAAATGATAAAAATATAACATGTAGTGCTGGAATAATGAAATTGCATGAAAGAATTCTTATATGTCGTGAACCATGAAACTATTCACCATCAAAACTTTCGGTAGGTAAAATATCAAAGGCAAGACAAGCCATGAAAGAAATAGAACTACACAGTTTTCATTTAAGCTCTAAACTTCATTACAAAGAGAAGTCAAATCCATGAAGTAAGGGTAAAAACAATTATAAAAATAGTTTAAAAAAAAAGGATCCATGCCATTCACGTCATGCATTCGTGTCATTTTTTAAAAGAGGGGCCATTTCTTAAGTTATGAAATATTTTGAATCCAAAGTTATGTGGGTGTGATGTATAAAAATGTGGATGATTAAATTAATAGTTTAAAATTTTAAATGAGCTTTGTTTAATATAAGCTTGGTTAATGGGTTTGGAATCCATGTATGGAAGACTATTCAAGTTTTGGTTGATGAAATGATGATTCATGGTCTTATGAATTATGGTTAAGGATGTGGGGCTTGGAATATGACAAGTATGGTAAAAATGTGGAGGCATAGCACATGATAATCATGTTAACTATTTTATATTTTTGTACCTATTATATTAAGGGGTGCGTGTTCAGTGGTACCTGACACCCTGGCAAGAATTTTTTGGTCCATGTGAAACTCAGCCATAGGCAAGTTTATATTTCTATGGATGCTAAAATCACAAGGTATCCCTCTTATGCATAGAGAAGGGATGTTGCATCAGGTGTGGAATCAACCACTAGGTAGGTAGGAGGGTGGCAGGTGTACTCATATCCTAACTTGATGTGGATCAGAGAGGTTGAGTCTTCGATTGTTGGATGAATGTGATATGGTTAATCTCAGTGTTGGGACCAAGATTGATGAGCCATGTATGTGAAGAGAATTCCTAGAGAACTGATGGTTACAACGGCTGAGGACCCATGTAATTCGGTAGATGGATTATTCTTTATATCGAAATCAATGACAGTGTTTGGATGCATGTACAAAAGGAGCACGGTAATAGATGAGAAATAACGTGAGCATGGAAAAGTGATAGGATGAAGCAATGGATGGTGATGGTGTAGTCATCATGAAGACACATGGAAAAAAACTAATGGAGCATTTTGCATGTAAATGGGCATATGACTGTAAGACCTGGTAAGGAATGTATACCCCTGGTAACTCATCGGTAAAGTTGGGACATAGACTTAGGTGATAGGGGGGTGTATGTAAGATTCCTCGGTAAAACTATGAGGGGATTTGGTGATTACTGCAAGTCAAGTTCAAAGGGAGTATTGTTAGGGTTAACTTTGACTTAGGATTGAGTCAAAGGTGTTTTAGTTCTACCACATGGCTTGGGAACATGGTTTGTTGTAGCCCATGGTATTGTCCCATGGTATTCCTTGTGATTAATACTTTATAAAGATTGAGGAGGATCTATTGTAAAGTGCCCTAGAGGTGAGCGATGGCTAGCTCACTTGGACCGAATGGTTGGTTTTGGCCTAATAATGAAGATCTTCATTGGTGCTGGTTTTCCCCACATGAGATTTCAAGGGTATATTGTGTGTCCATATTGAATTGTTGCATGTCTATTTAATTTATCGCTCATTCTTATGTAAATTTTTCTCGTTTAAACCTAATAAACCCTTCCACCCAACCGTCTCCTAAGGCATCCAATATTACTTGCTTAGGACCCCGAAGCCTGTTCACTGAACCACTAGGATGAAGAGATTGTGTAACAGTACAAACAAAACTTTTAAAACTTAGCACTCAATAGCATACTTAAATCAACAATTTCACTTTAGCTATCCCCTCATCGAATTCCTTGAGTGCCTGACTTTTCAGTTTGCAACAGTCACAAAATTCATTCACTTGAAGAAATAGAATGTAGTGAGCCTCCTCCTAAATTCAATGGTATTTATAAGATTGCCTAGGTCTTTGGGTCAGTTTTGAAATTAAATGAACCACCTGCTCAATTCCCCTTAACAAGGAACATGAACACAATTTTAGGGATTTTGCTTCTTGGAATAGCTAGAAAGTAAAATGCTAGTGCTTCCACTTGTCAATCAGACTTCTATAGCTACTCATCCCCCCTAATGGGCCAGTGAACACTCTTTCAACATCCTCCTTTGGATAGGAGTCTCTTCTATTTAATTATTTAAATAAATAAATATTCAATTACAGTCATCCTTGACCAACTTGGTCATAAAAATGTTACAATAATTTTAACATAATGTTTTCTCAAATAAATAAAAATATTTATTTTTTCATTCTAGGTGGGTTACAAAAATCCAGTTTTCCTTTTTCTCTAAGGGAAATGTTTCTAGATCTGGTATTTTATAGTTTTTTAAATAAGAGGTATGGGTTTTTTCATATTATGTTAAAAGGTTAAGGACATTGTTTAATGTTGGGGTGTAAATTCAGTTTTTGGCTGAAGGGATGTTGTAACAACCGTAAAATTTGTAAAAATAAAATAAAATAAAGTAACGGTCTATCTATAATTTATAAGGATAAAAGAATCTAAACCTATCTCAGTTTAATTTGTGACATAAGGATATAGTTGTGATACATACAAGTGAAAACATGTGATCCCTATAAAGAATGTTTTTTTAGTCCTCTTTCCCATTCAAAACATAAGTTTCTCTTTGCGATGATATACTGATACGATTTATTGTTATGACGATATTACTTTTATGTCATAAAATTTGAAAAGGAGACCTCCTTTTATTTTCTTCTAGTTAACGTTTTTCTGCTTGCTGGTTATGTTCTTTTGTATGTCACTTGACCATTTCTAGAAGCTGGGAAAAAATGGGTTACCAGTCTTACTTAGCGTATATCGCTAACACAAACCCTTTGTAACTTTTGTGCAGGTGTTGATTCAAGAAGTCTTCCAATCATCCTCTTCTCACAAAGAGTCCTAAGCTAAACATAAACCCCATTACGCAAGGGTTTAAGAAAAAGGTAAAAGGAAACATACTTAACTTATTCATATAACACGAGTACATGCATAACATAAGGTATTAAGGCATTGCTCCAAAATGAAAAAGGGATAGTCTTGGACTATATAGTTTGGGTATAAGCGTAGTACACCATATCACATTTAACATTCATGTGAATGTGTAAATACTCGATATGTTCACCACTTGGTATGTCAACTCATAAACCCTAGGGTTTAATGCACCTCATTGAAAGTGATTGTCTTTTCAATGAAATTCTACATTGGGTTCTTTTGTTCTCTGTTCATCCAATCCAGTCTCTGTCTGCTCGACCGGGTATCTCCACTGTGTAAAAATGATGGTGGAGGAGCCGAGGTTCTCGACCCTTGACAACATTTAACCTTTTCTGAGAGAGAAAAAATTTATAGTCATGATCTATTTCCACAAAATGGTGATGCCTATGTTCAACTCTTGCTTCTATCATGATCTTATACACAGAGACAAGGTAAGCTCTTTCTCTGCAATCATATTATTGTTTTTCTTCTATCATAAAATGGTTTAATAAAACCAATGTTTGACCTCTGCAGTTTGTATATGCAGGAGAATTTCTACGATGTTTCTCTGCAAACATTTTTTGGTTGGATGTTTTGATGAAATATATTTACAGTCTAGGTAATACCTAGTACCTCGCCTTTTTCGTAGATCTATGTCTCGTAGCACCGTGGCTTGACCTGAGTTCTCATGGCATGATATAGAAGTCCATATATGAGTTTTATTTTGTGAAAGTAGTAAATTTCTTTCGTAGCTGTGAAGCATTTTACATGTAAAATGTAAAGAGAACTCTTCGACTATGGATTCGACGTGACTATGCAACGTTGTTTTAGTAACAGAGTCTATGCTTTGTTTTACGGTGTGTTTTGAACAGTCCTACGAGTGTCGTTTCAAAATGTAAATGTTTTCTTACTCAACAAGGAACTCATGAGGGCTTTTAGTTGATATATTTATATAAACATGTTTTGTTTGATAGCTCAGTAACTTCATTTACTTATATAAAATTATATGGTCATGAGGCCATTACCTTGTTTTGTTTTTCTTTGAAATGGCCATGAGGGTTTTGCAAATTTTGTAGTAGATATGTAAATAAATTATTATGCCGAGAGGAAATTTATCTTTTTTTAGTTATATCTTATTGCATAGTTTTATAACAACTCCCACGAGATTCGAACTTGGTTTATGAATGAAAATATTAGTTATTTAGAAAGTAGTGAGGCTACTATCAAGTCGATTCAAGCTTTAAGTGGGTGTTACTTTTTTTATATTAATTATTAATCCATAAGGTTGTTGCAAAATATCTTACACATTTTCAAATGCATTTGATAATACTAAAATGACCTTCATCCCATAACTAGAGTTGTGGCATGTCGATGATCTTGATTTATTATTTTTATTTACAGTTTTTAGTTGGATGGGCCATAAATCCCTTAATGTAACTTTATTAACTGAAATCCTTAATCTGATTCGATCTCTATGCCTGGTTTCTTTATTATTTTATCCTTGAAGCTTTGTTTACCCTAAATCTAACTAGGATTTAGATTGTGAGGCCAAAATTCGGCCATAGATTGGAATTTGAATTATATATATTTATATGATATAATTTTGTAAGGTTTAAGCATAATCATAATGGTTTTGATATTGGTTTCAGTTCAATGTTTGATGTTGTTTTTTGTAAAACCGTATAATATATATATATATATATATTATGTGTATCCTCTATCTCTAAGGTTACAGATTTGAAAATATTTGATTTGTATTTTAGCACAGAAATAATGTTTCCTTTATATATATCTTATTACTTAGAAAATACTAATATTGTGAAGTAGACTAAAATATTCTTCAAGTTCAGTTTTTATGTGAATACCTTGAATATAATATTTTAGTTAATACTGAAGGATATATTTACATAATTAGTCTATTTAATAAAACTCTGAAGAGACTGTAGGGTCTTGGAAGAGGATCTGTAGGAGATTTAAAATGAATTTATTTAAAACCCTAGTACTGATGTGAAATAAAATATCATAAAACTAACTGAGTGAAATCTTAGGTGTTAAAATAGGGTTTGAATAACATTGGGAAACAATACTAATTAAGTTAATGTTATTATAACTAGTAATCCACTATAGAGAATAAATGTTTGACCTATAATCATTGAATAATGAGGATTAAAAAATGACTATAACATCATACAAAAGTAATTACAGCTTCCTTTTTCAGAGTAATACAAACAATAATCATTAAACTTCTGTAGATACCGAGAATAATTCAATAAACAAAATACAGATATAGAATTAAACCATAGATAATGAATAAAATAATTAGAACCTGGATAGCTTACAGAAGGGGACAAACACCAAAAGGAGGTCATTCCACCCAACCCTGTCCTGAAGCATCCCATATTACTTTCTTAGGACCCCCAATCATGTTCACTAAACCACTAGGATGAAGATCAATGGATAATAGTACACACATAACTTGTTGAAATGTATCACTCAATAGAAGACTTAACTCAACAATTCCACTTTATCCATCCCCTCAATAAATTTCTTGTGTTCCTAACTTTTTCAATTTTTTTAGCAGTCATAAGGTTCATTCACTTGCAAACATAATGTAGTGAGCCTCCTACTCAATTTGATGGTATTTATGAGATTTCCTAGGTGTTTGGGTCAATTTTGGAATTAAATGATCCACCTACTCATTTCCCCTTCTTAGGGAACATGACCACAATTTTAGGGATTTTTCTTCCTCCAACAACTAGAAAGTGAAATAATAGTGCTTGCATTTGTCAACCAGCTTTCTACAACTGCTCATTCCTCCTAGTGGGTCAGTGAACACTCTTTTAATAGTTTGCTTTGGATAGGTGTCTCTTCTATTTAATTATTTAAAATTAATAAATATTAAATTATAGTCATCCTTTACCAAATTGGCAATAAAATATAATAAATTTAACATAATGTTTCCTGAAATAAATAAAAATATATATTTTTCAGTTCTAGGTGTGTTACAAACACCCACCCCCCTTAAATTCAACATCGTCCTCAATGTTTCTTAAGTTTATTCTGAGTCTTCCTGGAACAGATTTGGATATGCCTCCTGCATATGACTCTCCAATTCCCAGGTTGCTTCATCGTAATGAGGTGTTTTCATTGCACCTTTACCTATCCAATGGTGCGATTCTCGAGAAAAATTTCCCTTTTGTCGATAATACAGTCCAATTCCACTTGAAAATATCCTTCGCATTTTACCTGAATAACATTCCAGTCGATCACATGAGTAGAATTGTGCACATAATTTTTCAATATGGAAATATGAAAGAAATTATGTATTCTAATATTAGGTGGCAAAGCTAACTGATATGCCACTGGTCACACTCTTGCTAATATTTCGAATGGTCCACAATACCTGGGTGCTAATTTAGCACAACTCCCCGACTTAAAGGACCTCTTTTTGGGTTTTACCTCAACAAATATATGCTCACCTACTTGGAATTATTTCAAAGTTCTTTTAAGGTCTGCATGACTCTTTTATCTGTCCTGAGCAATTTTCAAATTACTTTGTGCCTATTTTACTGTTAGTTCTAGTTTTTTGACAAGTCAGGTCCTAACATAAATATGTCAACTAGATTACTCCATGTAGTTGGAGTATTACATTTCCTACCATATAATATTTAGAAAGGATTAATTTTTGCTGAAGATTGATAATGATTATTATACGCAAATTCAACTAAGTGCAAATAATCTTCTCATTTCTTGGGATAGTCTCTAACATACATTCATAACATTTTATCTAGTACTTGATTGACTCTTTTTGTTTTTCCATCCATTTGTGGATGATAAGCAGTACTGAAATTTAATTTAGCATCTAGTCCTTTGAACAAATATTTCCAGTAAACTTGGGATCTCTGTTAGAAATTATTACCTTTGGAATCCCGTGCAACCGAAAGATTTCTTTCATAAAGATGTCAGCAATGCTAGAAGCTTTATGAGTTGTTTCAACAGGTATAAAGTGTGATGCCTTGCTTATTTTTTCCACAAATACCATTATTGAATCATTATGTTTCTAATTTTTAGGAAAACCAGTTATAAAATCAAGACTAATGACTTATCATTTCCAATTTGGAATTTATAATGGTTGTAAAAGACTTGTTGGGTGTTGATGCTCAAATTTAACTTGTTGACATTCTATAAATCGAGCTATATATTTAGCAACTTCGTTCTTCATATTAGGCCAAAAATACTGTTTTCTCAGCAATGTTATCATCTTTAGATACCCCAGATGTCCAGAATAAGGAATTTTGTGTAATTCATTTAACAGTTTAATTTATGGTATGTTAGGCACATAAAGTCTGTTTTTATTCAGCATTAAGCCTTATTCATTTAAACTATAATCTGTAGTTACATTTTCAGATACATTTTGAGTTACCTTTTCTCTTATATTTTGGTATTCATTATCCAATTTTATCCCTTTTCGAATTTAACATCTAATTTTGTTTTATAACTGCTAATGGAAGTTATATAACTTGTTATTGTGTTTCTTATTAAGGAATAAACCACTTTATTTTCCTTTCCTATGATGTGTTTTATTTCAAAATCATATTCGTTAAGGAAATCTAACTATCTAGCTTGCCTTATAGTCATATTTTGTTGATCAAACAAATACTTAAAACTTATGTTATCAGACATTAGCACAAACTTTTACCTATTAGTTGATGGAACGATATTTTTAGAGCATTGATTATGGAATCCATCTCTAAGTCATAAGCAATTACGTGACCTTCCTGTGTCAGTACTCAACCCAAACCTTCATTGCATGCATCAGTGCATACAACAAAATCTTTGTCTAGATATGTTATTTTAAATATGGGTGTAGTAGTTAACAATTCTTTTAATTTATTAAAACTTTCTTCACACATTTGATCCCAGATAAATTTTTTCCCTTTTTCTGTAATTATGTTATGGGATTCATGATTTTCGAGAATCCTTCTATAAATTTCCTGTAATAACCCTTTATTCCCTTAAATGATCATACATCAGTTACATCTTTGGTAATAGGGCAATCAATTATTGCTTTTATTTTATCCAGGTCCATAGATATCCCTTATATGGATATCATGTGCCCTAGATAATGTATCTTATCTTTATAAAATTCAAATTTACTGAATTTTGCATACAGTTTATGTTCACTTAAAACCTGTAGTATTATCTACAAGTGTTCATCATGTTATTCTTTCATTTAAGAATAAATTTAATATGTCATATATGGATGTGTCTACAAATTTATAAGTATTTGCTTAGGAAACTTTTCATTAAGCACATAAAAGTTGTTGGACTGTTTGTTAGCCCAAAGGGCATAACCACAAACTCACACTGTCCATATCTAGTTCTAAAAGCAGTCTTAAAAATATCTTCGTCTTTAATTCTGACTTGATGGTATCCACATCTCAAGTCTATTTTTGAGAATACCGTCGCTTCGTGTATCCGATCAAACAGATCATCGATGCAGGGCAGATGATATCTATTTTTTATTGTCATTTTGTTTAGTTGATGATAGCCTATACATAGACGTAAAGTACCATCTTTATTTTTAATGAATAAAACAGGTGCTCCCCAAGGGGATACACTTGGTCTTACATAATTTTAATCTATCAGTTCCTTCAATTGTAATTTTAATTTGTTAAGTTCTAAAATGTTCATTCAATAGGGATATTTTGAATTAGGTACAACTCCCAGTATTAGTTCAATCATAAAATCCATATCTCTCTTTGGAGGTAATCATGGAATTTCTTTCGGGAAAACATATGAGAATTCTTGTAGGATTGTAATATCATCGAACTCCAGCTTATTTTCTTTATCCATATGTCCTTTTATTATATGTACATCAAAGACTTTACAACCTTTTGTTACAACCTTTTTTCAATTGTAAGGTGTAGATTTTTCTAACAGAAACTTTTCTAGGTATTCTTTGACTGTAACCCTTTCTCCTTTATCATTTAAACAAGTAAATGTTTTTTGAAAACAATTTAAAATTACTTGATGTCTTTCCAGCCAATCCATACCTATTAAAACATCATAATATGATAATGGTAATACATTTAACTTGACTTGATTTTTGAAGTGACTCATGAACAAATCACAATTTTCAACATAATTAACTACTTTTCTTTTAGTCCCTGTAGCCAACTAGACCAGCCAAGAATTTTCAAACTTTATCAAAGACAAATTGCATTTTTTCACTATGATAGGTGACACATAGCTTAAACTAGCACATGGGTCAATCAGAGTAGAAACAAACTGGTTTTGTATCATACCTTGTACTTCCACCATGAAAATTTGATGATCATCCTGTCGATTTACCAAGGCTACATTTATTCTGGGCATTTCATTTTCTACATCTCCAATTCAATTTCTCTTCCTGAATGGTATGCACATTCATTGAGTTCCCCTTTCTATTCGAACAATTCTTGACATAATGTGGTCCTTGACATTCTCAACACTTTATAGGTTCCTTATGTTCATTATTTTTAAAATAATTGTTAGGAATATCTTTGCCTTTTGGTGCTGTAATATTTTGTTGTGTTTTACTTTTAAAACATGTTCCTTGATAATTATTTTTAGAGAAATTCTGAGAATTATTTCCAAAACTTTTATTAGGATTAAAACCTTTTCTCTTTTGATCAAAGGTACTTGTTCTCGGAATTACTTAGAAATACCAATATTGTGAAGTAGAATATAATACTCTTGAGGTTCGTTTTTTATGTGAATACCTTGAATATAATATTTTAGTTAATACTAAAAGATATATTTACATAGTTAGTCTGTTTAATAAAACTCTGAAGAGACCATAGGGTCTTGGAAGAGGTTCTGTAGGAGATTTAAAATGAATTTATTTAAAACCCTAGTACTGATGTAAAATAAAATATCATAAAACTAACTGAGTGAAATCTTAGGTGTTAAAACAGGGTTTGACTAACATTGGGAAACAATACTAATTAAGTTAATGTTATTATAACTAGTAATCCACTATAGAGAATAAATGTTTGACCTATAATTGTTGAATAATGAACATCAAAAAATGACTATAACATCATATGAAAGTAATTACAGCTTCCTTTTTCAGAGTAATACAAACAATAATCATTAAACTCTTGTAGATACTGAGAATAATTCAATAAACAAAATACAAATATAGAATTAAACCACAGATAATGAATAAAATAATTAGAACCTGGATAACTTACAGAAGGGGACAAACACCCAAAGGAGGTCATTCCACCCAACCCTGGCCTGAAGCATTCCATATTACTTTCTTAGGATCCCCAATCACGTTCACTAAACCACTAGGACGAATATCAATGGATAATAGTACACACATAACTTGCTGAAATGTATCACTCATTAGAAGACTTAACTCAACAATTCCACTTTATCCATCCCCTCAATAAATTTCTTGTGTTTCTGACTTTTTCAGTTTTTTCAGCAGTCACAAGGTTCATTCACTTGAAAATAGAATGTAGTGAGCCTCTTGCTCATTTTGATGGTATTTATAAGATTTCCTACGTCTTTGGGTCAGTTTTGGAATTAAATAATCCACCTACTCAGTTCCCCCTCTCAGGGAACATGACCACGATTTTAGGGATTTTTATTCCTCCAACAACTAGAAAGTGAAATGATAGTGCTTTCATTTGTCAACCAACTTTCTACAACTGCTCATTCCTCCTAGTGGGTCAGTGAACACTCTTTTAACAGTCTACTTTGGATAGTTGTCTCTTCTATTTAATTATTTAAAATTAATAAATATTAAATTATAGTCATCCTTTACCAACATGGGAATAAAATATTTACAATAATTTTAACATATTTTTTCTTGGAATAAATAAAAATATATATTTTTCAGTTCTAGGTGTGTTACAAACACCCCCATCCCCTTAAGTTCAACATCGTCCTCGATGTTTCTTAAGTTTATTCTGAGTCTTCCTGGAACAGATTTGGATATGCCTCCAGGATATGACTCTCCAATTTCTATGTTGCTTCATCGTACTGAGGTGTTTCCATTGCACCTTTACCTATCCAATGGTGCGATTCCAAAGAAAAAATTTCCTCTTGTCAAGAATACAATCCGGTTCCACTTGAAAATATCCTTCGCATTCTATCTGAATAACATTCCAGTCAATCACATGAGTAGCATCGTGCACATACTTTTTCAATATGGAAATATGAAAGAAATTATGTATTCTAATATTAGGTGGCAAAGCGAACTGATATTCCACTGGTTGCACTCTTGCTAATGATTTGAATGGTCCACAATACCTGGGTGCTAATTTAACACAACTCCCCAACTTAAAGGAGGTCTTTTTGGGTTTTACCTTAACAAATGCATGCTCACCTATGTAATGTCCCCAGTTTTGACCCCGTTTGCATGATGTATATATTGTAATTAATCGTGGTGAGGAGCTCAAGGCAAAAGCCCCACCATCGATTTGGTTGTGTGTGTGTTTCGGAAATGGGGATAGTTGCTGATGGTTTATCGTGCCATTTGGCACATTATAATTCGGCATCATGTAAATACGCACATCAATTAAAACTAAAACCACAGCCAGCTATGGTAGTGCAACATTGAATGAAAAGGGTATGGTTCCAAAGGATAAGGGGTGGGGGATGTCAAACCTTGGTTTATGGGGGAAAAACCCATGTGTTGCCACCTTGTTTGTTTTTCCACCTTTCTTGTTTCACCAACCTCTTCAATGACTTGGTTTTGTTATTGGGGGTAGTTATGGCTGGTGGTTGAGGCAGTTATTGCTTTTGGGAGTGGGGGTGGCAGGATTGTCAGTCCTCACCCACATGTACACTCCACCCACGACTTCCTTCACTCCACTCTCCCACGACTCCATTCTCCCCATGGTCTATTGGTTCCTCACATTCTAATGATCATCCACGAGCAGAGGAGGTTCGACTTCCTCACGCCGGTTCACTCCCAACGTAGGGATGCGCGTAGCAAGAGGTCGACTAAGTTCCCTCACGCACTGGTCGGTTCACGGTGGGATCATATCCTCACGCGGGGTTGAGTGAGGAGGGTGTGCGATCTCTGTTTGGGGGATCCTCATGCAGAGGTCGGGTCTATTTTCCTCACGCACAAGCAGAGGTTTTGCCGGATCTCAAGCAGCTAGGAGAGGAGCTGCCTTTCAGTGGCCATTCACATTTTCTACAGAGTGGAATCAGGTATATTTTCCTCTATGTTTTGTGGTCTGGTGCAAGTTCCCTCACGCACAGACTATTTGGGGTCGTTTTCCCATGTTATGAGCCATGCTCACTGCTTGTGTTTTGGGGCTGTTGTCTTCCCCACGTTTTGTTGGTTGTGGTGCTCAATTTCGTTTTGGGCCACTGTTGATTTCCAATATTTTGGCTGAGTTTCCCTGTTTTGGGACTGTGGATTTCTACTATCATTCATTGTGTGTTTGTGGCTGCTTGAATACCCTGGTTTTGGGTTGCAGCTGAGTTGTTTTGGCCACGGTAGGGCCAAGAACAACTCTGTGTTGACTTGTGGGCTTGAGCTGTGCTCCTTATATGTTTGGGATTATCCCTGGGGTGGCAGCATTACTGAGAGATTGATGAGCAAGCTGGCCTATGGTTAGGTGGAACGTTGCAGCGATGTAGCTGGTTGCGGGATTCTTCATCAAAAGATAAGTACCATTGCTATTCCATCTCTGCAATTATATTGATGTTTAATGAGTTATGATGAACATGCTGAATGCTGGTTTATGAATGTGTTTGCTTCCGCTGAATGATTGAGGAATTATGCATCTTGTATGATGTTTTATGCACTCTGTTATGCATGTTGTTTAAGCTTTTAATATCAGCATTTTTCCTGTTTATGTTCATGGGGTTGTTTTCCCGGTTCAGTGATTGGTGTTGGTCGCGCCCTCTTCGTCGGTCGGAGGGTCGAGGAAGTGACAGTATGGTATCAGAGCAAAGGTTGCAACAGTGGGCCTCTATCGGCTATGAAGGATGCAGTGACAGAAGGTAGAATTACCTTCTATGTCCAGCAGAACAGCAACAAACATCAAAAAGAAAATCTTGCCGAAGTGTTAAACAGTCGGAAGAGTTAATGGAATTTACTTCCGCTGTGGCGGAAGGATTTGGCGTTTGACAGTCTGCCGTTGCGGCTATCGAAAGGACTAAACCACCGATGCAACAGTGGATCTGATTGCCGATGAAGGGAAAATTTGAAAAAATTGGTTTAAGTGTTGAACCACCGGAAGACTTGCAGAATTGACTTCTGCTGTGGATGAAGAATTAGTGAAATGGACTTCCGCCGTTGGGGAAGCGCATCCGACGGAGCACAGCCAGGGGAAAATTTTGGGAAAATTTCTAAGTGTCCGGTGTCCGTCGGAAGAAAATAGTGGATCGACGTCCGCCGTTGCGGATGAAGAAGCGATTAAGCATCCGACGGAAAATGGTCCGACTGCCGACGTGTTATATTCGGCGGAAAGAAGAAAGACAAAAATTTGAAAAATTTGTCTAACTGTTCCCCAATAGAAACAATTGGCGAAGTGAACTTCCGCCGTTGTGGAAGAGTTGGCGAAGTGAACTTCCGTCGTTCCGGAAGAGTTGGCAAAGTTAACTTCCACCGTTGTGGAAGAGAAAGCGTTTCCTGTTCCGTCGTTGCGGAAGCGAAAGCATTACGACTTCTGACTAGAAATACCGCCGACAGCCGACGCGGTAAAAGAAAGTTTGAAATTTTTCTAAGTAACGAAAATATTAGCCGCTGGAAGAAGAAAGTGATTGAGCGTCCGCCGTTACAAAAGTGAAAGTACAAAGCCTTCCGAAGGGCGAAGACCGCCGACGCCCGAAGTTAAAATTTCTTTGAGAAAAATGTCTCCGAGAGCCACCGTTGCGGAAGCAAAATGACTCCGAGAGCCACCGTTGCGGAAGAGAAAATGGTTCCGAGAGCCGATTCTGTGGAAGAATAATTGGTGAAGAGACCCGATTGAACAAAGGAAAATTTAGTTGTTTTTCGGAGGAATTTTCAGTGGTTTTACGGTTAATTTTCAGGGCTGAAAAGGGAGAAAAGAGGCAGCGATATTATGTGCCAGATTGCGTGAAAACCAATGATTTACAAAAAAAAACAAGGGCGCTGCCCTCGACCCGCCCTGTAGTAGCGCAGGGAAGCCACAAGGGGGCAAGCCCCCTTGACCCTCGTCATCCCCTGAGATAGTCGTCCTTGTGAAAAGAAAATTCTATGTGTTGGGAAAATTCATCAAACCCAGAATTCATAAAAGATGAATGGTGCATCAGAAATGAGGTGGCTGAAGCTGGCATTCTGGACCAAAATACAGTTGTGTGTTTTGCCTAAATCGGGTGAAAGTCTTCATTCTTAGAAGTGGTGTGGTTTTCACATCCGAGGTCGGAATGAAGCATGTGGATAGGCATTGGAAAGATTATCCAGTGGGGAACAAGGGTAAGACACCAGAATCTGAGCATGAAGTAGAAAAGTGCTAAAGATTGGCCGCTGCTATCAAATGGACAAATCTAGACAGTTGCATGCCCAGAGGTAGCAAGACTATGAAGTCAACCAACTGTTGCATGGAAGAGGAATTCCATGCAAGGATGAGGGATTTGAAAAAGGCAAGTTTTCCTTAAAACCCTGTCTTGCTAACTATGTTACATTTCCTAAGTTTTATGCATGAAATGCATGAGGATATGTATTGCATGCATAGGATATTGCATGTTGGTAAGGATATTGGAAATTATATATTTATAATGAACCAATAATGATAATCACTGTGTTGATGTGGCATTAATGGAAAAACCAACGATGACATGGACCTGGAGGAATATGTTGCTGATGATGACAATCTTGACCAGCAACCCTATGAGGAAAGGGATAAGGCAACAAGTCCAGGATAAAAGTTGGTGAGCAAAATCTGCAAAGGACCAACCAAATTGATCATATCAAGGGTGTAAGTATGACCCAGGCAGGTAAGAGTTTGCTTATGACAAATTCCATGGAGTGGTAAAGGTAAGAGACCTCATACCATGTGGATGCCGAAATATAAAAGGGTGTCATGCCTATATATGTTGATGATATTGATTATAATAATGCATCCTATATGAATTAGTCATGGTTAGGCCATGCACGGTATATTGAATGCAAGATAGCATGAATGGATAGGCATTGGAAATATTTGATGAACCTTGTAGTTATGCAATGGATGTATGCCTATGAAGGGTGTGAATGATTGATTGCATAAGTGTAGGTGAAATGTTGTGATGTATTTCATGAATGCATTGAGATGAATGCATGTGATATGCGGAATAACTAATGACTGAATGGTGAATTGATGATAATTCAGGAATCATTTCAGAGGTTGTTATGAATGCAGGATAGTCATGATCAGTTGGATGCTAGAAATGCTCTATTGAAGAGCAAGGTGGTATGAATGATATGCCTGTGAAGTAAGGAGTATATAAACATTTCATTTAATTTCATGAATGATGTGACTATGCCTTGCAAATGTTAATACGATAATGATTGCATGAAGTAAATGAGCTTTGATAAACACTGATGTGACTAACAGTTAGAAGTACTTGAATTTTTTTTTAAATTCTGAAAATGCTTCAGTGATGGTTGTAGCAATGAAAAGGTTATATGCATCACTTACCAAGTGTTTGGTTGATTGAAGCTCATGTTTCAGGTATATTATTTTGGGCATGGCAGTGAGAGGTAAGACCCTGACCAATGCCAGAATATACCATGTGAAAGAGCTTATTAAATTTGAATTGTGAATTTCAAATTTAAGGAATTGCTAACAACTACTAGTCACTACTGGCTTGCATAAGCTTGTGTTTGAATGTTGAAGCTCATGTTTCAGGTAGATTATTTCGAGCATGGCGGTGAGAGGTAAGACCCTGACCAATGCCAGAATCTACCATATGATATGCATAATAGGTTGTTTAAATTTGAATTGTGAATTTCGAATTTAAGAAATTACTGACAACTACTAGCCACTATTGGCTTGCATAAGATTGTGTTGGATGTTTGTAGCTCATGTTTCAGGTAGATTATTTTGAGCATGGAAGTGAGACGTAAGACCCTGACCAATGCCAGAATCTACCATATAAAAGAGCCAAACTTCATGGGAAGGTTTTCCCTTGGAAATGGGTTTTGGGTGAAACGCCATTGGACATTTTGGAAATGTCTCATCTGCACTGCATGTTTGGTAGTAACATGAGTGAGATGGTATAAATTATGTCGATGAGACATGTGTGAATATGAAACGTAAAAAGGAAGCAGGGATGAAGGCTTGGTTTGCTTAAACCCGGTGATTGGAAACCACACAGACATAGCTAGAGGGCTGAATTTCTTCTCCACAACCCTAGGATAGCACTGGAAGGGAATGCAGGGCCTGAGGGACTGAGTAGCAGAGAAGGGACTGATTCCTTGTGTTGGGTGTGTGTGGGTGTCTTAGAAGTCAGGCTAGTTCTGGTGTAGGTGTTCCTAGCTCTGCATCGAGCTCACCAACTTAGCATTTATCCTTTCCCAACTCCTTGACAGTGCCTAACAGATATAAAGGCATACTGCGACGGAATGGATAAGTGTTCTGTAAACCTTTCTAAGAATATGCATGTTTGATTGTTAAACTCCATATGCAGAACATGTTTTGATTTAGTATCCATTATGACCGAATGATATGAAATGTGATTACAGTTTTAGAGCAATAACGCTGATGAAGTTTGCTTGTATTGCTTGTGTTGCTTGTGTTGATAGGCTAAATGTAAAGGTAAAATGGTAAATGGTTGTTGTGAGGGGTTTTGGAGTAAGGGATATTGTTTTTATAAGTGTATGTTGGTATAAGTGTATGTTGGGCTGTTATATGCCTGGGGATCCATAGTAGATCCTAGACCTAGAAATGGTTATGATAAATTTCCAAGCCCAGTCGACATGAGGATGTACTGGATGGACATTAATTATTTGATGTTGAGGAGAAGCCTGTGTGCTGACCTAACATCTAAGTCCATAGGCAATCCCAAGGCTTGCAAAGCAAAGCAGGATCCTGTGGACAAACGAGGAAAGGCACAATACAGATAAGTATTGGATTATTTTGCTTATGAAAATACATGCGTATATGATTTGGTTATGATGTTTGAGCTCTTATAGAGATAAAACTGATGTGAATAAACTAAACATGTGAATTCATTTAATGTTTGGATATAGGTGTCGCTAGAAGCGAGGACTATGAGAGCCTCCTAGAGATGCATGTTGACATTTGACTGTCCTGGAAAGCTCGGGTTGAGCGGTAATGAAAAAGGTGCTAGTAAGACGGGGGAGTCTTAGCACTTGAGACAAACCATGTGGAGAGATTCCATGGTTTAGAGGTCTGGAATAGACCAAAGACACTAAGTGTCATGACCAAGAAGGATTGGTCTAGCATTCACGGTGAAGTGAAAGAGGCTGAGAGCTGAAAAGCCACGACAGTGA
>LPNX010504142.1:318782-376065 GCA_001517045.1 Pseudotsuga menziesii | reverse complement strand
TCCAAGCGACCCGATAAGAAACGGTCCAGGCATGAAGGCTCAAAGGAAATTGAGCAGGTAAAGATGAAGCAACCAGTGAGATGCTGGAGATGCGAAGGACATTATTTACGCCGGGACTGCCCAATGTGGGAACATGATGAAGGCGGTAGCCGCAAAGTTCCTAGACTTCGGGATCAGCTGGAAGCTGAGAACCAGCAGGAAAAGTCCATGGAAGCCGAAAGGCTTGGTCTTGAACGTTCAAAGTAGATGACCGAACNCATTATAATTCGGCATCATGTAAATACGCACATCAATTAAAACTAAAACCACAACCAGCTATGGTAGTGCAACGTTGAATGAAAAGGGCATGGTTCCAAAGGATAAGGCATGGGGGATGTCAAACCTTGGTTTATGGGGGGAAAACCCATGTGTTTCCACCTTGTTTGTTTTTCCACCTTTCTTATTTCACCAACCTCTTCAATGACTTGGTTTTGTTATTGGGGGCAGTTATGGCTGGTGGTTGAGGAAGTTATTGCTTTTGGGAGTGGGGGTGGCAGGACTATCAGTCCTCACCCACATGTACACTCCACCCACGACTTCCTTCACTCCACTCTCCCACGACTCCATTCTCCCCATGGTCTATTCGTTCTTCACATTCTGCTGATCATCCACGAGCAGAGGAGGTTTGGCTTCCTCACGCCAGTTCACTCCCAATGTAGGGACGCGTGTAGCAGGAGGTCGACTAAGTTCCCTCACATGCTGTTCGGTTCACGGTGGGATCATCTCCTCATGCGGGGCTGAGTGAGGAGGGTGTGCGATCTCTGTTCGGGGGATCCTCATGCAGAGGTCAGGTCTGTTTTCCTCACACACAGGCAGAGGTTCTATCGGATCTCAAGCAGCTAGGAGAGGAGCTTCCTTTCAGTGGCCATTCACGTTTTCTACAGAGTGGAATCGGGTATGTTTTCCTCTATGTTTTGTGGTCTGGTGCAAGTTCCCTCACGCACAGACTATTTGAGGTTGTTTTCCCATGTTGTGAGCCGTGCTCACTGCTCATGTTTTGGGGCTGTTGTCTTCCCCACATTTTGTTGGTTGTGGTGCTCAATTTCTTTTTGGGCCACTGTTGATTTCCAATATTTTGGCTAATTTTCCCTGTTTTGGGATTGTGGCTTGCTACTATCATTCATTGTGTGTTTGTGGCTGCTGGAATACCTTGGTTTTGGGTTGCAGCCGAGTTGTTTTGGCCACAGTAGGGCCAAGAACAAATCTGTGTTGCCTTGTGGGCTTGAGCTGTGATCCTTAGATGTTTTGGATTATCCCTGGTTGTCCTTTGCTTCTTCACAGGGCTGTGAAGGGATGGTTTTGCTACATGTAAGCAGTGGTTGGTATTTGGATTGTGCTGGCTTGGCCGGTCTATTGATGGCCTGATAAACCCAGCTGTGTTGGTTTGCTGAGTGTGTCCCCTGGCTATGTGTAAGCCTGCATTGACCCTTATCCTTGGAGGAATCATGCCCAGCTCGGGGGTGGCAGCATTGATGAGAGATTGATGAGCAAGCTGGCCTATGGTTGGGTGGAACGTTGCAATGACGTAGTTGGTTGCAGGATTCTTCATCAAAAGATAAGTACCGTTGCTATTCCATCTCTGCAATTATATTGATGTTTAATGAGTTATGATGAACATGTTGAATGTTGGTTTATGAATATGTTTGCTTCCGCTGAATGATTGAGGAATTATGCATCTTGTATGATGTTTTATGCACTCGGTTATGCATGTTGTTTAAGCTTTTAATATCAGCATTTTTCCTGTTTATGTTCATGGGGCTGTTTTCCCGGTTCAGTGATTGGTGTTGGTCACGCCCTCTTCGTCGGTCAGAGGGTCGGGGAAGTGACAACCTACTTGGAATTATTTCAAAGTTTTTTTAAGGTCTACATCACTCTTTTATTTTTCCTAAGCAGTTTTCAAATTGCTTTGTACCTATTTCACTTTTAGTTCTAGTTTTTTGACAAGTCAGGTCCTAACATAAATATGTCAACTGGATTACTCCATGTAATTGGAGTATTACATTTCCTACCATATAATATTTAGAAAGGACTAAGTTTAGCTGAAGCTTGATAATGATGATTATACGCAAATTCAACTAAGTGCAAATAATATTCTCATTTCTTGGGATAGTCTGTAACATACATTAGTAACATGTCTTCTAGTACTTGATTGACTCTTTTTGTTTGTCCATCCATTTTTTGATGATAAGCAGTACTGAAATTCAATTTAGTCTCTAGTCCTTTAAACAAATATTTCCAAATATTTCCAGTAAACTTAGGATCTCTGTTAAAAATTATTACCTTTGGAATCCCGTGCAACCGAAAGATTTCTTTCATAAAGATGTCACCAATTCTAGAAGCTTTATCAGTTGTTTCAACAAGTATAAAATGTGATTCCTTGCTTAGTTTGTCCACAACTACCATTATTGAAAAAAATTGTTTCTAATTTTTAGGAAAACCAGTTATAAAATCAAGACTAATGACTTACCATTTCCAATTTGGAATTGGTAATGGTTGTAAAAGACTTGTTGGGTGTTGATGCTTACCTTTAACTTGCTGACATTCTATAAATATAGCTATATATTTAGCAACTTTGTTCTTCATATTAGGCCAAAAATACTCTTTTCTCAGCACTATTATCATTTTTTGATACCCCGGATGTCCGAAATAAGGACTTTTGTGTACTTCATTTAAATTCAACAGTTTAATTTCTGGTATGTTAGGCACATAAAGTCTATTTTTATTCAGCATTAAGCCTTATTCATTTAAACTGTAATCTGTATTTACATTTTCAGATACATTCTGAGGTACCTTTTCTCTTATATTTTGGTATTCTGTATCCAGTTTGATCCCTTTTCCAATTTAACATCTAATTTTGTTTTCTAAATACTAATGGAAGTTATACAACTTGTTATTATGTTTCTTCTTAAGGAATCAACCACTTTATTTTCCTTTCCTTCGATGTGTTTTATTTCAAAATCATATTCGCTAAGGAAATCTAACCGTCTAGCTTGCCTTGCATTCATATTTTGTTGATCAAACAAATACTTAAAAATTATGTTATCAGACATTAGCACAAACTTTTACCTATTAGATGACGGCACAACATTTTTAGAGCATGGATTATGGAAGCCATCTCTAAGTCATAAGTTGCATAATTATTTTGTGTGCTTTTAACTTCTTTGATTCATAGGAAATTATGTGACCTTCTTATGTCAACACTCCACCCAAACCTTCATTGCATGCATGAGTGCATACAACAAAATCTTTGTCTAGATATGCTATTTTAAATATGGGTGCAGTAGTTAACAGTTCTTTTAATTTATTAAAATTTTCTTCACACATTTGATCCCAGATAAATATTTTTCCCTTTTTCTGTAATGATGTTATGGAATTCATGATTTTCGAGAATCCTTCTATAAATTTCATGTAATAACCCTTTATTCCCATAAATGATCATACATTAGTTACATCTTTGAGAATAGGCCAATCAATTATTGCTTTTATTTTATCTAGGTCCACAGATATCCCTTCTGTGGATATCACTTGCCCTAGATATTGTATCTTATCATTAAAAAATTCACATTTACTGAATGCTGCATACAGTTTATGTTTGCATAAAACCTGTAGTATTATCTACAAGTGTTCATCATGTTCTTCTTTTGTTTTAGAATAAGTTAATATGTCATCTATGAAGATGACTACAAATTTATAAGTATTTGCTTAAGAAACTTTTCATTAAGCACATAAAAGTTGTTGGAATGTTTGTTATCCCAAAGGGCATAACCACAAACTCACAGTGTCTGTATCTAGTTCTAAAAGCAGTCACAAAAATATCTTTGTCTTTAATTCTGACTTGATGATATCCAGATCTGAAGTCTATTTTTGAGAATATCATCGCTTCACGTATCTGATCAAACAAATCATCGATGCATGGCAGATGATATCTATTTTTTATTTTCATTTTTTTTAGTTGATGATAGCCTATACATAGACGTAAAGTACCATCTTTCTTTTTAATGAATATGACAGGTGCTCCCTAAGGGGATACACTTGGTCTTACATAATTTTAATTTATCAGTTCCTTCAATTGTAATTTTAATTTGTTAAGTTCTAAAATGTTCATTTAATAGGGATATTTGGAATTAGGTATAGCTCCCGGTATTAGTTCAATCGCAAAATCCATATCTCTCTTTGGAGGTAATCATGGAATTTCTTCCGGGAAAACATATGAGAATTCTTGTAGGATTGTAATATCATCAAACTCCAGCTTATTTTCTTTATCCATATGTCCTTTTATTATATGTACATCAAAGACTTTACTACCTTTTGTTACAACCTTTTTTCAATTGTAAGGCGTAGATTTGTCTAATAGAAACTTTCCTAGGTATTCTTTGATTGTAACCCTTTCTCCTTTATCATTTAAACAAGTAAATGTTTTCTGAAAACAATTTAAAATTACTTGATGTCTTTCTAGCCAATCCATACCTATTAAAACATCATAAGATCCTAATGGTAATACATTTAACTTGACTTGATTTTTGAAATGACTCATGAACAAATCACAATTTTCAACATAATTAACTACTTTCCTCTTAGTCCCTATAGCCATCTGGACCAACCAAGAATTTTCAAACTTTATCAAAGATAAATTGCATTTTTTCACTATGATAGGCGACACATAGCTTAAACTAGCACATGGGTCAATCAGAGTAGAAAAAAATTGGTTTTGTATCATACCTTGTACTTCCACCATGGAAGTTTGATGATCATCCTGTCGATTCTCCAAGGCTGCATTTATTCTGGGCATTTCATTTTCTACATCTCCAATTCAATTCCTCTTCTTGAATGGTATGCACATTCCTTGATTTCCCCTTTCTGTTCGAATAATACTTGACATAATGTGGTCCTTGACATTCCCAACACTTTATAGGTTCCTTATGTTTGTTATTTTAAAAAGAATTGTTAGGAATATCTTTACCTTTTGCTGCTGTAATATTTTGTTGTGTTTTACTTTTAAAACATGTTCCTTGATAATTATTTTTAGGGAAATTTCAAGAATTATTTCCAAAACTTTTATTAGGCTTAAAACCTTTTCTCTTCTGATCAAATGTACTTGTTCTCGGAATTACTTAGAAATACTAATATTGTGAAGTAGACTAAAATATTCTTGAGGTTCATTTTTTATGTGAATACCTTGAATATAATATTTTAGTTAATACTAAAAGATATATTTACATAATTAGTCTGTTTAAGAAAACTCTGAAGAGATTGTAGGGTCTTGGAAGAGGTTCTGTAGGAGATTTAAAATGAATTTATTTAAAACCCTAGTACTGATGTGACATAAAATATCATAAAACTAACTGAGTGAAATTTTAGGTGTTAAAAGAGGGTTTGACTAACATTGGGAAACAATACTAATTAAGTTAATGTTATTATAACTAGTAATCCACTATAGAGAATAAATGTTTGACCTATAATCGTTGAATAATGAACATAAAAAAATGTCTATAACATCACGCGAAAGTAATTATAGCTTCCTTTTTCAGAGTAATACAAAAAATAATCATTAAACTTCTGTAGATACCGAGAATAATTCAATAAACAAAATACATATATATAATTAAACCACAGATAATGAATAGAACAATTAGAACTTGGATAACTTACAGAAAGGGACAAACATCCAAAGGAGGTCTTTCCACCCAACTCTATCCTGAAGCATCCCATACTACTTTCGTAGGACCCCATATCATGTTCACTAAACCACTAGGACAAAGATCAATGGATAATAGTACACACATAACTTGCTGAAATGTATCACTCAGTAGAAGACTTAACTCAACAATTCCACTTTGTCCATCCCCTCAATAAATTTCTTGTGTTCCTGACTTTTCATTTTTTTTGAACAGTCACAAGGTTCATTCACTTGAAAATAGAATGTAGTGAACCTCCTGCTCAATTTGATGGTATTTATAAAATTTTCTAGATATTTGGGTAAGTTTTGGAATTAAATGATCCACCTACTCAATTCCCCCTCTCAAGGAACATGACCACAATTTTAGGGATTTTTCTTTCTCCAACAACTAGAAAGTGAAATAATAGTGCTTGCATTTGTCAACCAGCCTTCTACAACTGCTCATTCCTACTAGTGGGTCAGTTAACACTCTTTTAACAGTTTGCTTTGGATAGGTGTCTCTTCTATTTAATTATTTAAAATTAATAAATATTAAATTACAATCATCCTTTACCAACTTGGGAATAAAATATTTACAATAAATTTAACATAATGTTTTCTGAAATAAATAAAAAAATATATTTTTTAGTTGTAGGTGTGTTACAAACACCCCTCCTCCCTTAAGTTCAACATCGTCCTCGATAATTCTTAAGTTTATTCTGAGTCTTCCTGCAACAGATTTGGATATGACTCTCCAATTCCCAGGTTGCTTCATCGTACTAAGGTGTTTCCATTGCACCTTTACCTATCCAATGGTGCGATTGCAGAGAAAAATTTCCCTCTTGTCGAGAATACAGTTTGGTTCCAATTGAAAATCGCCTTCACGTTCTACCTGAATAACATTCCAGTTGATCACAGGAGTAGCATCATGCACATACGTTTTCAATATGGAAATATGAAAGAAATTATGTATTCTAATATTAGATGGCAAAGCTAACTGATATGCAACTGGTCACACTCTTGCTAATATTTCGAATATTCCAGAATACCTAGGTGCTAATTTAGCACAACTCCCCAACATAAAGAAGGTTTTTGTGGGTTTTACCTTAACAAATACATGCTCACCTACTTGGAATTATTTCAAAGTTCTTTTAAGGTGTGCATGACTCTTTTATCTGTCCTGAGCAATTTTCAAATTGCTTTGTACCTTTTTCACTGTTAGTTTCAGTTTTTTGACAAGTCAGGTCCTAACATAAATATGTCAACTAGATTACTCCATGTAATTGGAGTATTACATTTCCTACCATATAATATTTAGAAAAGACTACATTTAGCTGAAGCTTGATAATGGTTATTATACGCAAATTCAGCTAAATGAAAATAATCTTTTCATTTCTTGGGATAGTCTCTAACATACATTCGTAACATGTCTTCTAGTACTTGATTGACTCTTTTTGTTTGTCCATCCATTTGTGGATGATAAGCAGTCTTGAAATTCAATTTAGTATCTAGTCCTTTAAACAAATATTTCCAAGTATTTCCAGTAAACTTAGGATCTCTGTTAGAAATTATTACCTTTGGAATCCCGTGCAACTGAAAGATTTCTTTCATAAAGATGTTAGCAATGCTAGAAGCTTTATGAGTTGTTTCAACAGGTATAAAGTGTGATTCCTTGCTTAGTTTGTCCACAACTACCATTATTGAATCATTTTGTTTCTAATTTTTAGGAAAACCAGTTATAAAATCAAGACTAATGACTTTTCATTTCCAATTTGGAATTGGTAATGGTTGTAAAAGACTTGTTGGGTGTTGATGCTCAGCTTTAACTTGCTGATATTCTATACATCTAGCTATATATTCAACAACTTCATTCTTCATATTAGGCCAAAAATACTCTTTTCTCAGCACTGTTATCATCTTTTAATACCCCGGATGTCCAGAATAAGGACTTTTGTGTACTTCATTTAAAATCAACAGTTTAATTTATGGTATGTTAGGCACATAAAGTCTGTTTTTATTCAGCATTAAGCCTTATTCATTTAAACTATAATCTGTATTTACATTTTCACATACATTTTGCATTACCTTTTCTCTTATATTTTGGTATTTTGTATCCAGTTTTATCTCTTTTCCTATTTAACATCTAATTTTTTTTTATAACTGCTAATGGAAGTTATACAACTTGTTATTGTGTTTCTTCTTAAGGAATCAACCACTTTATTTTCCTTTTCTTTGATGTGTTTTATTTCAAAATCATATTCGCTAAGGAAATCTAACCATCTAGCTTGCCTTGCATTCATATTTTGTTGATCAAACAAATACTTAAAACTTATGTTATTAGACATTAGCACAAAATTTTACCTATTAGATGATGGCGCCACATTTTTAGAGCATGGATTGTGGACGCCATCTCTAAGTCATAAGTTGCATAATTATTTTGTGTGCTTTTAACTTCCTTGATTCATAAGCAATTACGTGACCTTCTTGTGTGAGTACTCCACCCAAACCTTCATTGCATGCATCAGTGCATACAACAAAATATTTGTCTGGATATGTTATTTTAAATATGGGTGCAGTAGTTAACAGTTCTTTTAATTTATTAAAAATTTCTTCACACATTTGATCCTAGATAAATATTTTTCCCTTTTTCCGTAATGATGTTATGGGTTTCATGATTTTTGAGAATCCTTCTATAAATTTCCTGTAATAACCCTTTAGTCCCATAAATGATCATACATCGGTTACATCTTTGGGAATAGGCCGATCAATTATTGCTTTTATTTTATATGGGTCCACAGATATCCCTTCTACGGATATCGCGTGCCCTAGATACTGTATCTTATCTTTATGAAATTCGTATTTACTGAATTTTGCATACAGTTTATGTTCGCTTAAAACCTGTAGTATTATCTACAAGTGTTCATCATGTTCTTCTTTCATTTTAAAATAAATTAATATGTCATCTATGAAGATGACTACAAATTTATAAGTATTTGCTTAGGAAACTTTTCATTAAGAACATAAAAGTTGTTGGACTGTTTGTTAGCCCAAAGGGCATAACCACAAACTCACAGTGTCTGTATCTAGTTCTAAAAGCAGTCTTAAAATAATCTTCATCTTTAATTCTGACTTGATGATATCCAGATCTCAAGTCTATTTTTGAGAATATCGTCGCTTCATGTATTTGATCAAACAGATCATCGATGCAGGGCAGAGGATATCTATTTTTTATTGTCATTTTGTTTAGTTGATGATAGCCTATACATAGACGTAAAGTACCATCTTTCTTTTTAATGAATATGACAGGTGCTCTCCAAGGGGATACACTTGGTCTTACATAGTTTTAATCTATCAGTTTCTTGAATTGTAATTTTAATTTGTTAAGTTGTAAAATGTTCATTCAATAGGGATATTTGGAATTAGGTACAGCTCCCGGTATTAGTTCAATCGTAAAATCCATATCTCTCTTTAGAGGTAATCGTGGAATTTCTTCTGGGAAAACATATGAGAATTCTTGTAGGATTGTAATATCATCGAACTCCAGCTTATTTTATTTATCCATATGTCCTTTTATTATATGTACATCAAAGACTTTACAGGCTTTTGTTACAACCTTTTTTCAATTGTAAGGCATAGATTTGTCTAACAGAAACTTTCATAGGTATTCCTTTGATTGTAACCCTTTCTCCTTTATCATTTAAACAAGTAAATGTTTTCTGAAAACAATTTAAAATTACTTGATGTCTTTCCAGCCAATCCATACCTATTAAAACATCATAAGATCCTAGTGGTAATACATTTAACTTGACTTGATTTTTGAAATGACTCATGAACAAATCACAATTTTCAACATAATTAACTACTTTCCTTTTAGTCCCTGTAGCCAATGGGACCATCCAAGACTTTCCAAATTTTATCAAAGATAAATTGCATTTTTTCACTATGATAGGCGACACATAGCTTAAATTAACACATGAGTCAATCAGAGTAGAAACAAACTAGTTTTGTATCATACCTTGTACTTCCACCATGGAATTTTGATTATTAGCTTGTCGATTCTCCAAGGCTACATTTATTCTGGGCATTTCATTTTCTTCATCTCCAATTCAATTCCTCTTCCTGAATGGCATGCACATTCCTTGAGTTCCCCTTTCTGTTCAAACAATACTTGACATAATGTGGTCCTTGACATTTCCAACACTTTATAGGTTCCTTATGTTCATTATTTTTAAAATAATTGTTAGGAATATCTTTTTCTTTTGCTGCTGTAATATTTTGTTGTGTTTTACTTTTAAAACATGTTCCTTGATAATTATTTTTAGGGAAATTACGAGAATTATTTCTAAAACTTTTATTAGGCTTACAATCTTTTCTCTTTTGATCAAAGGTACTTGTTCTCTTATTGTTTTGATCAAAGGTACTCATGCACAACAGTTTTAGAAAAAGGTAAAAGTAAACATACTTAACTTATTCATATAACACCAGTACATGCATAACATAAGGTATTAAGGCATTGCTCCAAAATGGAAAGGTATTAAAACACAATTTTATATTTCTATACAGAAATAAATTTAAAATGTCATCAGTATATTTTGTTTCTTGTTTGTATGCAAGTGAGCCAATCAGGCCTAGTGTTTGGAAACTTGCTCTGATACCACATGTAACAGCCCTAAAAAACATAAATAATATTTTTTTAAAGTAATGGTATAATTGTAATTTATAATGATAAAAGAATCTAAAACAATCTCAGTTTACTTTGTGACATAAGGATATAGTGGCAATACATAAAACTGAAAACATGTGATCCCTATAGAGGATGTTTTTCTAGTCCTTTTTCCCATTCAAAGCATAAGTGTCTCTTTGCGATGATATAGTGATATGATTTATTATTACAATGATATTAATTTTCTGTCATCAAATTTAAGAAGGAGAAGTCATTTTATTTTCTGTTGGTTAATGTTGTTGCGTTTGCTTGTTATGTTCTTTTGCATGTCATTTGACCCTTTTGTGAAGTTGGGAAAAAATAGGTTACAGGTATTACTTAGCATATATCTCTAACAAAGACCCTTTGTAATTTTTGTGCAGGTGTTGATTCAAGAAGTCTTCCAACCATCATGTTCTTATCAAGAGTACTAAGCTAAACATAAACACTCCTGCGCAACAGTTTTAGAAAAAGGTAAAAGTAAACATACTTACCTTATTCATATAACATGAGTACATGCATAACATAAGGTATTAAGGCATTGCTCCAAAATGAAAAAAGGGATAGTCTTGGACTACATAGTTTGGGTATAAGAGTAATACACCATATGGCATTTAACGTTCACATGAATGTGTAAATACTCCACATGTTCACCACTTGGTATGTCAACGCATAAACCGTAGGGTTTAATGCACCTCATTGAAAGTGATTTCCTTTTTTATGAAGTTATGCATTGGGTTATTTTTTTCTCTTTTCATCCCATCTGGTCTCTTTTTGCTCAACTAGGTAGCTCCACTGTGTAAAAACAATGGTGGCGGAGCCGAGGTTCTCAGCCCTCAACACCATTTAACCTTGTCCAAGAGAGAAAATTTTGTTGGTGAGGTTGTGTTTCCATAAAATGCTGATTCCCGTGTTCAACTCTTGATTCTATCACGGTATTATACACAGAGACAAGGTAATCTCTTTCTCTGAACAATCATATTATTTTTTTTCTTATGTCATAAAACAATTTTATAAAACCAATGTTTGACCTCCGTGGTTTTTATTTGTAGGAGGATTTATAGGACGGTTCTCTACAAATAGTTTTTGGTTGGACATTGTGCTGAAATGGATTTAAAGTTCGTGTAAGACCTGTTACCTCACCCTTTTCGTGGCTATGTGGCTTGTAGCATCGTGGATTGACCTGAGTTTTCATGGCCTAGTCTAGAAGTCCATCCTTGCATTGTCTTTTGTGAAAGTGGTAAATTTATTTGGTAGTTGTGAGGACTTTTACATTTAAAATGTAAAGAGAATTCTTTGACTGTGGAGTCGAAGTGACTACGCAACGTTTTTTTAGTGACAGACTCTATACTTTGTTTTACAATGTGTTTTGAATAGTCCTACGACAGTCGTTCTAAAATGTAAATGTTTACTTAATCAACAAGGAACCTGTGAGGGATTTTAGTTTGTATATTTATATAAACATGTTTTGTTTGAGAGTTCAGTAACTTCGTTTTCTTATATAAAATATTACGTCTGTGAGGCCATTACCTTGTTTCATTTTGCTTTGAAAAATGGTTGTGAGGGTTCTATAAATTTTGCAGTAGATATGTAAATAAATTATTATGTTGAGAGGTCATTGCTCTTGTTTTAGTTATATCTTATTTTTTATATGTATAATGACTCATATGGGATTTGAAATTGGTTTCTGGATGAAAATATGAGTTAATTAACAAGCCGTGAGGCTATTGTCAAGTCGATTCAAGATTTAAGTGGATGTTACTATTTTTATATTAATTACTAAGCCATAAGGTTGCTATGAAATCTATTGTACGTTTTCAAATGCAGTTGACAATACTAAAAGGCCTTCATCCTGTAACTGAAGCTATGGCCTCTCGATGATCTCAATTTAGTATTTTTATTTATAGTTTGTAATTGGTTGGGCCATAAATCCCTTAACGTAATTCGGTTAACTGAAATACTTAATCGGATTCGATATCTAAACCTGGTTTATTTATTATTTTATCCTTGAAGCCTTGTTTACCCTAATTGTAACTCGAGTTTAGATTGTGAGGACAAAACTCGGGTGTAGATTGGAATTTGAATTATATATATATACATACATATTATTGTAAGGTTTGAGCATAATCATAATGGTTTTGATATTGGTTTCAGTTCAATGTTTGATGTTTATTTTTGTAAAACCGTATAATATATATATATATATACACTATGTGTATCCTCTATCTATCACGTTTCAGATTTGAAAGCTTTGATTTGGATTTTAGCACTCAAATAGTTTTTCCTTTATATATATATATTATTATTTTGAAAATACTAATACAATGAAGGGGACTAAAATATCCAAGTGGACTAAAATATCCATGAGGTTCATTTTTTATATGAATACCTTGAATATAAGAGTTTATTTAATACTGCAAGATATATTTACATAATCAGTGTGTTTAATAAAACTTTGAAGAGACTGTAGGGTCTTGGAAGAGGTTCTGTAGGAGTTTTAAACTTATTTTCTTTAAAACCCTAGTACTGATGTGAAATACAATATTGTAAAACTAACTAAGTGAAATATTAGGTGTTAAAAGAGGGTTTGACTAACATTTGGAAACAATACTAATTAGGTTAATGCTATTATAACTAGTAATCCATGGAAGAGAAGAACTGTTTGACCAATAATCGTTGAATAATGAACATAAAAAACTGGTTATAACATCATATGAAATTAATTACAGCTTCTTTTTTCAGAGTAATACAAAAAGTTATCATTAAGCTTATGTAGATACCGGGCATAATTCAATAAACAAAATACATATATAGAATTAAACTACGGATAATTAATAAAAAAGTTAAAACTTGGATAACTTGCAGAAGGGGATAAACACCCAAAGGATATCATTCCACCCAACCATCTCTTGAACTAGCCAATATTACTTGCTTAGGACCCCTGAGCCTGTTCACTGAACCACTAGGAGGAATATCACTCGATAATAACACATACATAACTTGTTGGAATTTATCACTCAGTAGCAGACTTAACTCAACAATTCCACTTTAGCTATCCCCTCATCAAATTCTGTGTGCCTGAATTTTCAGTTTTGGAGCATTCACAAGGTTCATTCACTTGGAAATAGAATGTAGTGAGCCTCCTACTCAATTTGATGGTATCTATAAGATTTCCTATGTCTTTGGGTCAATTTTGGAATTAAATGAGCCACCTGCTTAGTTCCCCCTCTGAGGAAACATGACTGCAATTTTATGGATTTTGGTTCCTACAACAACTAGAAAGTGAAATGTTAGTGCTTCTATTTGTCAATCAGCCTTCTACAGCTGCTCATTCCTCCTAGTGGGTCATTGAACACTCTTTTAACAGTCTCCTTTGGATAGGTGCCTCTTCTATTTAATTATTTAAAATAAATAAATATTCAATTACAGTCATCCTTGACCAACTTGGTCATAAAAACTTTACAATAAATTTAACATAATGTTTCCTGAAATAAATAAAAATATGTAGTTTTATCAAGCAGTTATGAATTTTTGGAAGAATAGATCCAATTTTGAATGTAACTAGTCAATTTTGACCGTGCATGTTTATTACTGAATAGGTTTATTATTGAATCTCTGGTGAGACTGTAATGTTGACACAACTTTCTTTAAGAAAAAGTTGTCTTTTATCTCTGAAAAAAATAGATCGATCCCAAATATATTTTTAATGACATTTTATTTGGGTTTATTTTTTTATTTTAAGAGTGAATTTTTTATTCTATTTTTTTTATCTTGTCACTATACATAAAAAAGATAAAAAAATTAAAAAAAAATTACTTTTTTATTTTTGGTACACAATGGGTTGTAAGCACGTCTACTATCTATGTAATTCTATATATAGAGAGAGGGGTTAGAAATAGTCTCTTTATTTTTTTTTGTTTATTATATTTTTGCATTATATGAAAAAAGTTAGTATAGTATTATAAATGAGCAAAATTAAATTTTAAACCTTCAATGAAAAAGTAATGTTAAAATTAAAACCTCATAATTCAACCTTACCAGTAATGACATTGCAAATGTTGTGGATTCAGTTTTATTTGTCCAAGGCTAAATTTAATAAAAGCTACATTATATTTATTTTTAATAATGTTATATTTATTTTTATTTTTATTAAAATTTTCAATTCAAACATATATAACACATCTCATCCTATATTTTTTAATTTAGAAAATATTAGGTGAGAAAAAACAAAATAATTGTTTATATAAGTTTATGAAAATGTAAAATAGATATATAGATTAGAAAAAAATAAAATTGCAATTATATGAAGATTTAAAATAAATATATATGATTCAACACATCTCACCGTATTAGAAAATATTAGGTGAGAAAAAACAAAATAATTTTTTATATAAGTTTATGAAAATGTAAAATAGATATATAGATTAGAAAAAAATAAAATTTCAAGTATATGAAGATGTAAAATAAATATATATTGATTCCACGGAATCTATGTAAGAAAATAAGATTGATTAACAAATATATTATTTTATCAAATATATTAACAAATTTAAAATCTTAAAAATTATTATTTTGAATATTTTAAAATTCTAATAATATTTAGATAAATATAATTTTAAGTAGTTTTTAACTAGAGCAAAGCTCGGTGGATAAACAAATTTATATCATTGAAAACAAACATGAATTTGAGCGAAATTTCGAATGCTTAACCTTGCTAGTTTTAACTCTACGTTGTTCTATGCTCCCTTTATCTCAACAAAATCGAAGCCTAACTTTGTGCTTAATTAACAAGCTCCTTAAGTTTCATCGTTAGAGCTTAGCAAAATCCAAGGCTAAGCTTGTGCGTAATTAACAGAAATTTTTTTTTTCCATAGAAAAAAGAACATAATTTTATTATATTGTGTAGATGGGTCACTATCAAAAGAAGATTAGTGTCCATTTGATTTCAAATTGGTCAAAAGAGATATACACTCTCAAAAAAAATGTCTTAATTACAACCAGATTAACACCATGTCAATCAAATGTCACCAAAAATGTAAAAAGTCATCTCCATATCATAAGCTACTATCAGCCATCACAAAAACAGCCTGTACAAATAAACTTCCACAAGACTATTCTAGATAGTCATCATATTATAAAAAAATTGGATTTGCCCAAAAATAACAGCAAATACCATTGACTTTCCTACTAGGAAATCCGCTTGTCCACCTAAAATAAAAACATCATAAAAGTTCCATACAAAGGGAATCAGAACTATACCCTTGTGTTTATACAAAAAGATAAAAACATTTGTTCCCTTAAGTCAAAACATAGATCAGAAAGGTATCATCCACTCCCTCTTGTACCCAAGTTCATAATGGACTAAAACACCTGAAAGGTATCAATTCTATCAGAACCATTATACTCAGAGATAAACCAAAACCCAGACCGAACTTTCCCTGCATTGTTTGCTAACCTGTCAGCCAAAGTATTTCTTTCCCTATAAATATGTTTAAAATCTGCCTGCTCAAAGAAGTCAGAAAGTCTATTGACCTCTTGCAATAACTATGCAAGTATCACATTATGAATTCTAAATTTTCCAGAAATCCAATTTATGACAAGCAAGGAGTCACCGAATACCAAGAGATTCAAAATATGCTTGTCCAAAGCCAGACTTAAAAGTAATTTCAAAGCAGATAATTCAGTAAAGTTATTTGTCCCTACACCCAAACCAAATTTCAAAGTGAAATAGTGATCATCTTTCAAAAAAAGTAATCCCCTAGCACCACATACTTGTCGATTACCAGAAGCTGAACCATCAAAAAAATCCCAAGGTTTAGTTTTGTCAATAACTTCCTCAGTAAAGATTCTAACCTTCATAGCATCAATATCCAAAGGATAAGATGAAAGCAAACCTAAACTAAATGTTGATGCCTGCGCAGGAGATGTGGTAAAGTTATCATAACCACTATGGTTTCTAGACTTCCATATAAACCAAGATACAATGATAGGAAAGGATCTGATGTCTTTACCTCAGTCTTGAGAGCCCAATTCTTCAAACAGGTAATACTTGTTTCCCCAACCCAGAGATTCTGAATATTAACCTTAGCTTCAATCTCTTTCTAAACAGATTTTGTGAAAGGGCACTCAACCCCTACATGTAAATTTGTTTCAACATCACCTTTGCAAAGGTAGCAACGTCCAAGTGCTTCCTATCCCCTGCTATTAAGAATATCCCAAGTGAGGGCTTTCCCTCAGAAAAGAAACCAACAAAAAATATTTGACTTAAGGGGACACTTCAAATGCCAAAACATATTCCACCACTAAGCAGTTTCCTTCTCATACTGTTCCAGAATCAGATGCATGTATCCCACTTTAGGAGAGTACTTACCAGATTTTGCTTGATTCCAAACAAGAACATCTTCCTCATTTCTAAGTCTGATATGACTGGATTTAAGGATATGATAAGTATCCATTCCAAGCATTAATATCTAGAAAATCAACTAGGCCTAGATCATCAGAGCTTAACCATGCTTGTTCCATTAAGTAAGACACAGATAATGTCCCAACATCCTTCAAAAAGAAATAACCTGCAGAATGCATAAAATCAATCAAGTGCGGAGGTAAGCACTGGAGCCATTTACAACCTTCCCATGGACCCATACTAATATGAACGTTAGCTCCATTCCCTATCTTCCAAACCAGAAAATCACCAATAAGATGAAAAGACCAGAGCACAGATTTCCAACAAATGGATATACCTGATTTCTTTTTATCCCTTTCTCTGATCCAATCCAACATTGTGAGAGGCCAGATATATTTCTGAGTAACAATCTGAACCCACAACCATGAGCCATGAATTATGTTCCACACACTTTTAGCTGCAAGACATTTGGCAAAAAGGGAAAGTACCTTCAAACCCCATCCCCCCAAAGATTTTGGATTTGCCAAAACCTTCCAAGAAACCCAAGGCATCCCAGAAGAAGAACCACCACTTCCAGGCCATAAAAATTTAAAAAAAATTTCTGATTTTCTTAATAACCCCAACAGGAATCCGGAAATGCATCCAGTAAACAAGAAAAGCCTCAAGAACATATTTTATCAAAACAAGTTTACCACCCCTGGACAGCCATCTGTAACTCCAATTTTTTATGTGTTTCTCATCTTTTGCAATGAGTCAATCCCAGTCTTTTAGCAAATATCTACAAGGTTTTAAATAAAAACCAAGGTATTTCATACCACTGTCAATTTTTAAAATAGTGTAAGAGAAAATATTTTGCAAGGAGATCAACTCAACTTCATCAAGCCTAGAGTAATAGAATGATGATTTGTCCTCATTTATCATTATCCCAGTAGCTTTAGTAAAATACATCAAAATTTCATACAAAAATGATAAATACTGAGAAGATCCATCGGTGATCATAACAATATCATCAACAAATAGAACATGAGTCAAAGAAATATTATTGCCAAAAGAGATACCCCTGACCAAACCATTGTTTTTTGCATAAACAAGAGCCCTACTCAAACCTTCAACCACAACAAGAAATAGCAAAGGTGCAAGAGGACAACCCTGTCTAAGTCCTCAGCCAGATCTAGAAAAACTGGAAGCCACACTATTAATCAGGACAGAGAAAGAGACAGAAGTTAAACTGCTCATAACCCAAGTAATGAAAGGTACATCAAACCCCATTTTGGTTAAAATAACCTGCAGATAAATCCAGCTGACTCTATCATATGCTTTTGATAAATCAATTTCTAGAACCACAGACTTTAAGCCTTTAACATGTATAGAGTGAATGCATTCCTGAATGGCACCTACAGCATCATGTATTTGTCTTCTTGGCAGAAAACCATACTGCTCATAAGAAATATATCTACCCAAAACCTTCTTTATCCTGGTAGATAATATCTTACAAATAATCTTGTAGCTGAAATTACATAAATAAATAACCATGTACCCATCAAAAGTACTAGGGGATTCTGATTTTGGAATCAAGACAATAAAGGTTGAGTTAAAAATTGCTGAAATTTTTCCACTCTTCCTAGAATCCTCTACAACCCTTAACAAATCCACTCCTAACACATCAAAAAGAGTCCTATAAACCTCTACAGGAATCCCATCCAGGCCAGGGCTCTTATCATTTTTACTTAGGGAAAGTATTGATTTTATCTCCTCCAAAGTAACAGGCTTCATAAGCTCAGAATTCTCCTCAACTGAAATGGAAGATGGAAATTTATCAGAAATTTTCAAAAGTTTAGTAAGATGAAGATGTGTATCAACCTAAAAAAGTGTTTCAAAATGATTAAGAACAGCCCCAACAATGTCTACAAAACCTTCGACCAAATTTCCCCTATCATCCTTAATCTTCCATATAGAATTTGTATTTTTTCTTTGAGTAGCATATTTATGGAAAAATGGTGTGTTATCATCCCCACAAAGTAGCAAAATAGCCCTACTCTTCTGTCTAGCTTCTTGTTCTCTATCCAGAAGGATTTTCCTCTTTTCATATTCCAATTCAATCAAAGCTATCTTATCCGCATCAGTCGAGAAACCAAAACCAAACTTACGAGAAAAAACAATAAGCATAATTTCAATTTCCACTAAGTCTTTAAAAGGCTTTCTCCTTTTTCTTAACAGACCAAGCAATTGGAACATCCTTAATTCTCTTAAGATTGGTAGCAAAATGGGATGTTGTTTTATCATTAAGAATATCAGAAAAAACCACCCAAGATTCTATTAGAGATTTGACCAAATCATCATTTTCAAGCAAATGTGGATTGAACTTGAAAGGGATTTTCACCTGTATTCCCGTATTCCGAATCTAAAGAAAGATAGGGTGATGATCAGAGTCACCTCCACTTCCCACCCATTGACTGTAAAAAATGTCGAAATCAAGCATATCAGCTGATATAAGAAACCTATCAAATCTCTTACTAATATTTTCAGCCCCAACCCTTTAGTTAGTCCATGTGGGAATCATCTCAGAAGGTACAATGTCCATGAGACCAAATTTCTCTAGAGATTTTGTAAAAAAATCAGAAAGGGGATCCAATCTAGCTCTAAAACCCCAAATCTCAGATAGTCCCATAGAAAAATTCAAATCCCCTCCTACGATTAATTTTTTACATTCAAGAACCTCTAAATCCAACAGATTATTCTAGAAGGCTTCTCTTTCAATATAGGGACCATAGATATTTGAAAGACAAACATCCAAATTTAGTTCAACAGAGAAAAGAGATGCACACAGACCCGAACCCACACCCCAAGCATTCTAAAGGTGAAAAAATATGGATCTCCAACCTAACAGGAGACCTCCAGATTTACCACAAGCATCCAGGGAAATAAAGGTCCAACCCCTCAACATGGATTCCAAATCAACCGCAAGCAAATCTCCATTACCCATAGATTCTTGTTAAAATAAAACATCGACCTGTTTATCTTCAACAAGTCTACAAACCACTAGTTTTTTTGGTTTACTAGCCAAACCATGACAGTTGAGGGTCATCAAGATCATAATGTAACCAATTCAGGGGCCATCACTGCTCTAAGTGCCCCGTTAACATTAAACTGATCACTCTCCTTTAAAAATGGACTAGTAGATCTCAAAACCACACCCCCTCTGCCCACTTTGGAAAAAGATGAAATAGGGTAATTCCCATTAAACTTTGTACTGGAATGAAGAAAGTAACCAGACTCACTGACAGACTGTTTAGAAGGAGAAATAAAACTCAGATTCCTTAAAGTGGAAATGAAACCCTCATCCTATTTACCAACAGTCGCACCCTGATAAGGTAAACAAAGAGATTTAAGATCTGGAATACAAGATGTATTAACCATATCCAAACCCTCATCACTAGGTCTCACGAGATCCACCCCTACCTCGTCTAAATCAACAAAAACCACTGGTTTTTTAACTCTCCACACAGATGTTGTTTTAATCTCATTAAGATAATTCTTTTTCAAGGATAAATGGCAATGAGAAACCAGATGGCCATAATTGTGGCATCGGTTGCATTTAAAGGGTATACCAACATAATCCAGAGATTGTTTAAAAACCATTTCCCATTGCTTTAAATCAATATCAGATGCTAATCCATTTTGGTGGTTCAACAAAACCAAAACCCTCCCCACACAACAAACCCCGGACTCAATAAAATATAAATCAGCTTCCAAGAAAGTCCCAAGGGTATTTCCAATAAGTTTGAAAAAATCCAAAGACTAGAACTTAAAAGGTAAATTAGGAAGTTTTACCAAGATTGGCATCGAGTCATACCTCTCATGCCTTAGATCAAATAATGGAGTCCAGCGTTTGAGCATCAACCCAGAGAAATTCCATTTCCAAACCCCTTCCAAAATACGAACAACATCTGCCTAGAATTTGAATTTGAATGCCAGGCATCCTCGAGGAAGAACATAAATGTCCAGACAAGAGATATTCTTCCAGGTTTCAAGAACCCAATTATTTAACCCATCTGGAGAGACTCTGCGGCCTCCAAATCTGGCTACCAAAGTCAATGCATTGGTAAGCACAATATCATTTAAGGAGATATCCTCGCCAACCACTAGGAGTAGTAAATCCACTATGCGCACAGGTTTTTTTCTACGCTTATGGATTGTCGGTAAGCGTAAAGATTCCAGACCCACCGCAGAGCAATGCACTCTAGCTTCCACATGATCAGAAACACATTGAACCCCGTCAAAACCAACAAAGGAAGATCCTACAAAACCCATCTTGGACTCCAAACCCTTGCTCAGACCCTTAGTCAAAAAACCCTTTTCAAGACTAAAAACAGGACCTAAATCCTCCAACTCTAGAGTAACACGGACAAAACCTAAGCTCGGATACAAACCCACAGGTCTTCTCACAGTCAAATGCGAAACCTTAGGATGAGAGATCAAAGGATTTAAACCATCAAAACCTTCCCGTCCAACAAAAAGATCTACCGGCACTTAAACATAAGAAGATAAAACAGGATTTAAAACCTGTTTAGTTATAACTAAAACAGGTGCATCAATCTATGTAACGTCCAAAACTAGACAAAAATCAGCCGAAACTTGCAACCACACACAGCTGCACATCGATGCATCAACTGAATCAACTATTTTCTTCTTTTCCAAACAGGGATTTGGTACTGGAACGGAGAGATCCTCCGGATCAAAAACCATCACTCCCACCGCCTTACTCACAAATTGCACAGATGACCAATCCTGATCAAAATATTTAACTTCCTCCACTTGAGATCGATTACAAACCCATCAAACAGCTAAAGGAGAAAAGACCAACTTTAATGGAGACATAACCGAGACCGCAACACAAAAAGATAAAGAATGCTGCTCTGAACTAACATCAGCAGAAACCTTCAAAACCACATTGCAACACATGAACGGATCCTCCATGAAACGTGGCTTCACCAAACAAGGGTTCAGCACTAGAACGGAGCCTAAATTTGGAGAGAACACCATCGCTTTGACAACATCACTCACAGGTAAGAATGAGGGCCGACTGAAATCAGTTAGTTTTGATGTCGTCGCCCGAGATCGAGTGATGACTCGACACCCTTCCGGAGGAGTGAGAGCCAAAGACTTTAATGCTCGAAGGGACATCCCACCAAAACCCACATAAAATCAATAAAATAGAGATAAAACGCTAATTAAACAACCAACATCCAAGATCGGGTTAACACTGCCCCCATCCAACTGGCCAACCATCATAAAAGTCCAGCATGACCTTAGTAATGGTGAAATCATCCCAAATCACGAAGATGTACAAACAAAAAAATATGACAATCAACCAAAACGCCACATAGAAAAAATGAATTAACTCCCTACTCCACTACAGTTTAATCCTCCTGCCATGGATGGATAAAGGTACAGACAATCATAACTATCTCGAAACCCAAAACTCTCCAACCAGACCGCCAATCACCAAATCAAGCCATTCGGAAAGTTACTGAACCGGAAAGTTATGTTCTGATCTCGGAAAGTTACGTTCTGTTCTCGTAAAGTTACGATCTATAAACAAATTCCTACCGTAATTAACATAAGTTAAGCTTTGATTGCTTGAACTTGAACAAAATTCAATGAAAAGCATGTAAGTTTTTATTCTACAAAATGAATTTTGAAGACATCAAGATTATAATTCGAAAAAAATGGTCATAGGAATATGGTTTTTTGTTTTTTGTTTTTTGTTTTTTGGTTTTTTGGTTTTTTGGTTTTTTTAATTTATCTATGTTTTACATCTAGTACATCTTATATTTAAATAAAGTAAATTGTTTTTTTGGAAAAAAAAAGTAATAAAGTGAATGTTTTTAGACACAACCAACTATTTAATCTTGTGAAGATAGTAAGTTGTTAAACTAAAGCTCAAAAAAATAATTTTAACTTTCCATTATTCATACCAAATTGTTAGATTTAATATAAGCACAAAACAAATACTATTTAATAAAAAAAAACTCATATGAAAAAACCAAAAACAAATTGTTACCATTTTCTTTAACCACCTTTTAACCGAAACTTATTTAAATCTTAATCAATATGCATTTAAGCATAACAAGATACTAAAACCATGAAATGAATTCTTGTTATACACTTGTTACAATTAGGTTAATCTTATTGATTAACTCAAGCCAATCTAAAGTCAGAAATAATCTGTAAATACCTATATACATAATTAATTCATTAAATAATCAACTAATTACAATTTTTTTTACAGAAAGAACATGTAAGAAATACTTTGCAGGTAATTGAAAATAACAAAAACATATATTTCAAAGAAGCTTACCATTGCGCGAGAAATTTTGAGCAGAGCTTCTCTAGATGCAACTTACGAGATATATCTTAGATGCTTAATAGATAAAATGAATCTACATAGTAAACACATATTCACAGAATGTGTAATACAGAAAGAAATCTAGAATCCTAAGGCACAAAATGCAAATCAAAATATCTAAATCCCCACTTAAAATGTGTGAAATATGTCAAAATTCAAGCAGCTTTTCAACCACAAAATTTGAGACAAGGTACGCTCTATCTCTTGTAACTGATGGATTTATCCCATTACTAGATATACTCTTGGATAACGTCGGTACCTTTCCCTCTGAGAAGTGGAAAATAATGAGGATGAGACATCTCTTCCTGCTGAGCACCACCCCAGGTTTATGAGCTTAATGGTGATTATCAGGTGCGAAACCCTAACTTACTACGTCAGTTTTTACATGTCCAGTTAGTTGAAATAAATCTTGAATCCATTTCATACATTCATATTTCAAGAAATCAAATAGAATTACTGACACATATGCAAATAAAATATACAGACACATTTGNTATATATATATATGTGTGTGTGTGTGTGTGTGTGTGTGTGTGTGTGTGTGTGTGTGTGTGTGTGTGTGTGTGTGTAAAAGTATAGCCATAGATACAATGAGTCTGATCCAAAGATATTATCATAAGTACATCAATATACAGAAAATAGGATCATAATTTGTAATATGCCCAAGTTTAGGGCTGATCCTCAACATCATCGGTTGTGCTTGCCTCCACAACCTCTCTATAACATAGTACATCCCTAGTCACCCTTCCAAGAAGGCATCACCAAGTCGAAGAAACCCCAACTACATGATCTTGCATAGCCATGGGGATCTGCTCCATCCTGAGTGTGGGGACATCCTGGGTAAGCCTGGCAAGCTTTCCCTCCACCACATGTAGCATAGCATCGTCCCCACCAACCTGCACAAGCCACACAAAATTCTGGGATTCCCATCATGCGAGACTGGTCCAAGATCTGTATATAAATATAAACAAGGTTGAACTATTGTACATATGTATATATAATTTTATGAACACAATATCATAAAAAATAATAATGAAAAAGTAAAAAGACATACCGATCTCTCCCCATTCTCCTCCAAGAGGTATGATGAGTTCTAGATCACCCCTGAAGTCTAATCCTGCAAAGGAGAACTGCTCAAGATCAGGTACCTGTCTACTCCACCAGGAATATAATTCATCGTCATAGCCTCTCTCGATCGCACCATCGCCACCCTGTGAAAGGAACTTTTTCTCCCCACAGCGCGATTCTAGGCTCACAGTGTGGAAATGGTGGTAAAGTCACCGGAGGACTAAGGGAAGGAACCCTCTGAAAGAAGAATGCAGCTAGTATACTTGCATATCCAAAGTTCTTCTTTTGATCCCTCCTGCAGTATGAAATATGTTTCTTCATAATTGGGAGTAATCTCGAGAACTAGTCAAACAATGCACCCAGCATGGACTCCACCACGACACACATATGGGTCTGTGTTGCTAAGTGTATCATGGATGACCCTACAACTCTGGAAATGGTGCTTACCATGACCTTCAATGGAAAGCTGGTAATCTATGAAATTGGGACTTGTGTCTGTGATTTTTTTGTCCTAGGAAAACAGTAGGTATTGAAATAGTCTTGCACACTAAGTGGGTCACCTCCCCAGCTGGTTCCCTCCAAGTTCATAGGTGTCCCCTTGCAAGATAATCTTGTGATGAAGTAAATATCATCTAATTAGAAATCCAAGGTATCCCCTTGGAGGTAAAATATCCCAAGATTGTGATCCCAATAGCTCACCAAGGTATCCAAAATGTGGACTTGGGTACACATATTTGAAGTACAGTAGAATTTTAATAAACTGCATCTTTGCAAATATTGCAAAGTGGTTGAATCTCTCATGGAATCGTGATCCATGTCCTCATGCTCTCGTTCTCTCCATTCCAACACCATGATTTCCTTCCAAGCATACATTGATTTCATTAGAATCCATCAAAAATCATTTGCATCTATCATTTTTGAAAAACCTAGAGGTTCTGTAGTATTCTCGAATGTGCTTTCTGCACAACATGAACCACTCGTGGGTTGCCCTGCAGGAAACCCGTGGTTAAAAGTCACACTCGTAGGTCTAATGAAGGCCACCTGAAAATACCCTAGGATGCCTTGTGGATTCGAATTTTCTCTACTAGATTTTCTACTACGATTAGTTGAAGTCCGGAGGTAAAATTTCCAAATATGGTTAAAAATTCCAAATGGTATGTTTATTATTGATTTTGAGATATTTATTGTAAAAATTTTAAATTTTTACCCACTTTGCATAGTTTAAATTCAAATTTTGATATCTAAACTAATATCATGGTCTTTTACTAGCTGCAGCAGGTCCTGGATGACCGAAAAGTTGATTTTTTTCGCATATAGGGCAGGATTTGCTCCTGATTGCAAACTTTGCACTCACACATTATCCTCTGCTTAACCCTAGGATCACTTTTCCATCCATGGACTCATTAGAGGAGATTTCAATTTAAAATGGGCCTTCCAAAAATAATACAAATTCCATGTCATCATGTATTATCCAATCAAAATGCTTTAAATTTAAAAAAGGGAGCACTTGTTAAACAATTTTTTAATATAAATTTGGGGATAGGTATCATAAAAAAAACTACTTTTTTTGTTCGTATTTTTGACATATCTCCCTGCGTTTTTACTCAAATTTCGATCAAGAGAGCTCATTTGATGCATAATTAAATTCTGCATCCAACAAGTACCCAATCAGCATACTTTTGATGGGCCCCTCTACCCCAAAAACAAGAAATACCTAAAAAAAACGTGATGATGACATCATCATCACGTTTTTTTAGGTATTTCATGTTTTTGGGGTAGCGGGGCCCATCAAAAGTATGCTGAGTGGGTACTCGTTGGATGCATAATTTAATTTCACATCCAACAAGCTCTCCCANAGGGAGATATGTCAAAAATATGAACAAAAAAGTAGTTTTTTCTTTTCTTCCTCCAAAATTAATAAATATTATTTTATTATTTTAACTATTATTTTATTAAATTTCCTTAGGAGGTCCATTTTGAGTTGAAATTTCCTCTAATTATGGTGTATAACCACTTTTACCTCGCACACATCATTTTTCTTTTGTGGATAGGGCCTCCTTTACATGGGTAACCCTAGTTTAAAACATCATATTGTCTTTCTGGTACCCATGTCGCAATTGTGTTAGGTTTGCAGGAGCCTTCTTAGTCTTGGATGAGCCTCATTTTGCATCCTTTTATGAGCTATACTTGATTATAAGGCTCCCCACCCTTATGGAATTTTCTTTAGGCCATGGTCTAACTCCTTAAAAACAGACTTGACAGCCGAGTAAACTTGTTCGTTCAGACTCATTACGGTAAATTGAATGATCATCTACATTGATGGTAGGTTATCTCTTTCTCAGATCATGTAGATTATTTATGTGAAATGAGCACTCTCTTTTCTATGGAATTGAGAAGAGTATCTTTAGGTGTAGGGTTATCTCTTTTCTGGACCTAAAGGACTAAAATTATAGAAAAGGAACCCTCGGTATGAGCTTAGTTTTTTCTTTTCATGTTATGGACCTAAACATGAAAAATACTATGAGTGTACTTTATGTCTTTGTTATGCTTGCTAAACCCTAAAGAAAAAATCGTCAAGTTTACTGTTGTAAGTCCCTTTTCTCGTATACAAATGGAAAATTTTGAGTGATCTTTCCTTCCTTCACACTCATTAAAATCGGGCTATATGTTTATTTTGAAGGTGCATCCGTCTGGTGATAGCTTACCCCTTTTTCGGAACTTGCTGACTAAGTATGGAAAAAGGTATACCTTATTTCTTTGGAATCTAAGAGAGTTCTTCCGTGGATTGTTTTAAACTTTTTCGGCCTCAGGAGACTATATTGTATAAAAAAGCACACCTCTCAAGTCTTCTTTGGAGTTTTCAGACTCTCAAAAATATGAAAACACAAACAATCATCTACTTATCTGGGCTCATAAAATCCACGAATTAGTGACATATCAAGAATTATTCTCTCTCCTCTTTAAACTTGTCAAAAATTAAGAGTGACTCGAGTTAACTTTCTTGCACTCGTTAAAACTTAACAAGAAAGGTAAGGAATAATTTCACTCTTTGGGTTATAAGCAGTGACAGCATGTCATCCTTGAACAAAGCACTCTTTGAAATTCTCGATACTCATGTCTCAGTTTTCCACTTCCATATCAGCTATTACTTCGAGTTATTAATCCTCCACTTGTCCTTTAGACATGGGGCATCTGATCATGTCTCCTACATGACAGATAAGTCTAGTTGTCCTATATGAAATTCTAATGCTACCTTGGGTCATGTCTGTGTCGTGCTCACTTTTCAAGGATGTTTACCTCTATTTGGTCATCCTGATTCCCATCACTTTCATTTATGAGAATTCCTTGTGTCTATCTTCCCTCAGCCAGTCTCCTAGTTACTCTTGTGATATGTTGAAGGATTCATTTCATTCCTCCTCGCACTATGATTTCTCATTAGAATCTCCTAAAGACGAAGACCTAGAGTTTCAAAGATAGTACCTTAGCATTCACTATCCATATTGGTGAGCTCCTTTGCTTCAGCTGTCAGCATTACTCATGTACTGACACTCTGATGAATTCCTTCCAGGTTCAACTTCAGCTTACATATTCACATGGTAGGAGTTGTATTGGTTACTATGGATTTGGATGAATACCTTAGGTTGATATATCTATAACCTAAGTTATGGAAGATTGTGTTATGTTCTAAAACATTACTTCCAGATATTGAAGACTCATCATTGTATATTGTGGTTTTAATCCACCATTTTAATGCATGTGCTGCCTTGTTTCATGTATCATATGATGTAATAGAATATTGTAAAGGAGCTATTTCTCCTCTTTATTGAACATGGCATCCTCAGAAATTATTTTGTACATAACTTTGATATGTTTGTTTCATGTACCTCTCTACAGCCTTGGAAACTGAGTTCTCCAAGAATAAAGATTGTAATGTATTTTGACCATCATTTGCATCTGACCTCACACATTAGGTAGCATTTGTTATCTAGTGAAATGGAACTTATTCATCTGAGTACTGACACGCAATGTGTCTGTACACAAAAGGACACAATGGATTGACGTAGCCAAAGAGATATAGATGAGGATGTGCCTTGATGCATCTTCATCCTACCAGTTTTACCTATGTTTTATAAAAGGCTTAAGGTGAAATCACGACTATTACCACATAAACCCACGATCCATTCACAGGTATCCATATATACAACCCATGATGACATGGTCATAGTTTGCATTCATGGGTTTCCTTAATAAAAGTTCTGGTTCACTCGTGACTTGCTAGTATCAATACCCACGATTACCCTAAGACAAAATTTTAAAAATAAAAACATGTTTAGTTAAGGACAATTGGGATCGTAATCATAATTTTCCCGATTTCCTCAACCATATCAACCTTTATAACTTCTCTAATTCATTATGTAGAAATAAAGGGTATGGGTTGAGGCTAAATATATATCAAAGAGAGCAAGGTTATGCTGGAGAGACATCATCGGACATTTGGAGCAATAGAACTTAGTTCCTTGGCTAGTAGAGGAGGAATTGTATCAGATATTGGTTGTATCTTCCATCATTGCTTATCAATAATGAGAGATTTTATTCTAAATTGGTGCACCTATGTTCTTATGTGTTATGATACACGAATTGTTGTCTTATTGCAAACATAAATTTCATTAATCTCTTATATAACATCTAAGATATTGCAGGAAGGTGTCTATCTCTTTAGTAGGTGTGACTATCCCTATAAGCTGTTGGAGCATTTGGATTTAATGAGAAATCTAGGACCAGCCTTCATAAACAAGGTACACTAACTTTTTTCCCTATTTCTCTGTCAAATTTCCAGATAGTTGAATGCCTACAAGTTTAATTTTGGTATGTTGGTGACCCTAGACCCTTAGGTCGTAAGGTGGAATTTCCATGAACAACAATTTGGAAGTGTAAATCTAGAGAAATCACGAGTTGGGGAGAAACCAGGGGTTGAATTCCTTGATAAACCCAATGAAGGTGAGAATCTCTAGGAGTTAGCAGTTGTAACCTTTCTATGCCTACCCTGAATAACACTGGAGGGAAGGGTTTCTTGATAGATGGTGTAGTAGTGAAGGGGTCCATCCTTCTCTTGGGTGTGTTAGGTATTATTAGTATATGTATATATGAAATAAGTGAGATTCTTGTAGCTTTTTTTTTAATCTCACTGGATTAGCATATCCTTATTTCATCTTCCTGAATGCTTCATAAACCTAGTAGGTTACTGGCTTAGCATGGATGGTTATGGTATTCTACTGTAAGGGTTATGGTTATGGTTATGGTTTTTTAATGTAGTGTGAGTATATGGCTAGATGAACTAAGTGATATTAATGTGGATTTTTTATTAATCTCAATAGATTACCATTTCCTGCTTTTGTCTCCCTATAGACTTGATAAATCCAATAGGTTACTGGCTTAGCGTTATGGTTTTGAATGTAAGGGTGTCTATCTAGTTCCTCTCTAGTGGATATCATAGCCTAGTTCGGGGGTGGTATCTGAGTTCTGAAAGAATATAGGTCAATTGGAGACCTACAGTTGGGTGGAATGTTGCACTCACATAGCTAGTTGTTGAACAACTTTTTGAAAGGTAAGTATTTCTTTGGTGTTTAAATGTCCACTTATGGTTCAGCAATGATTAATTTATTTATATGGTTTGAATACTCAATAAATATGACTGATAGATTTAAACCAAGTTAATTTTGTGAATAGTTATGTTCTAAATGATTATATGTGCATGAAGAATGGATTGACCCATACAGTTTGAACTATTTAATACAATAGTTGTTCATTGATGTAATAGAGTCATCCTTGTGTTTGGTTTATATCTTATTAAATATATGTTCAAGAAATTTTGTATGCATTAGTTGCATTGTTATACAGATTGAATTCCGATTGTGCATGGTTAGTTGCATTTCCTTAAGTTATCAACCTTGTAGAGTCATCTTGGGGGAGGAATAAACTTTTATGCACACAGTAATTGCATAAGGAATCAATTCAGAGGAATTGTGGGGAATTCACATATAGTAGGATCAATGTTCTGTGGGAAGAATTGTCCAAGGAAGGAAGATCACCATCAAAGTTCAATGGAGGAATGAATGGGATAATGAATAGTACATAAATTGGAAAAATGACTAAGTATTGTCTTGTGATAATTGGAGTAATCATGACCATTGATTTCCCAATAGAATATAATCTGAGTCATTAATTTGGTGTTGAAATTTCAGTGTCAACATTGGAATTGACGTATAACCTGGAAAGAACGTGAGGTGAACTTCGACTTTTGACTCCTAACATCAGTAGAGTTGTAGATGGGAAATTAGATGGTTTTGGTTGAAGTTGGACATGTGGTGTCGATTTCCAACTCTTGACATTGGTAGCATATGACTCAAAACGTCAAGTCATATTTGGTTTGAAGATCATTGGATGTTATAGGTTTCGAATACCGAAGTTGAGGTGTGGGGTTCAAGAAGTCGAGGAGGTTAACAATGAATAGTTTGGTCACTTCTAATATTTACTTCTGATTTTGGTGTACACAAAAGTCGGGATTGGTAGGAAAGAGTCATGGAAGTGGATATAAATTGTTAACTCAGTGGATTGAAATATCGATGAGGTTATAAAATTCAGACTAATTATTAGTCCAAGTTAAAGGTATGTTTGAGCACGATAAAATTTTAATTCACCCTGTACAGATTTTTTTTGAATCATGAAGTCAGGATTCCAATGTAAAGGGGAAAAGATTTATATTCTGAATTGGTATTATGATAACTAAGAAAACTAAAGGAGTTCCCCGCCATCCTAAACTATTACTTAGACAGCCAAGGACACGACAGAATGGTATTAGAGATAATGGTTACAAAGTAAGCTATTTGGGCCAGAACCTACATTTACAGGAAGAAAGCAAATATTTAGTTTCCTCACTAGGGATATTTTGGGCCAAAAACCTACAACTATAGAATAAAGAATCAAAATATTTGGTTCAAGGTTGTATGGTCAGTAATTCATATTGTCAATACAGGGTTAAGAAAGTTCAAATATACAAGGATGGAAAATAATATTGTTACCAACATGCATAAACCATCTCTGCACAATTATTTTGTTGATGCCTTGTGTGTCATTACATATGTATTTCTAACATTTCTGATAAATATATTTGTGATGCATTGAAATTGCATTTGATTGTTTGAATAGTGGTACTCGGTGGAAAGGATTCCACAAGAAAATGGTGACCATAAATGATGCCCAAGATCCTTATGAGTATGAGGAAGAAGTTCTTGGAGAAAATATGGAAGAAGATAATGTAGGGATCATATTTGATGGATGAAGAGAGAAACTTACTCCTAATAATTTGATAAAAAAAAAATGCAAAGTTTGAATGAAATATTGACTAAATATTAGGAAGAGAAGAACCGTATTAAGGCTTCCATCCTCCAAAGTCTCATAGATATGCAACAGCAAGCTAATATAGGGTCCAACCCAAGCAATGTGGGAAAGGAAGGGACAAATGTATAGAACCTCTCTAGAATTCGCACTAGAAGGAGGATCTCGAGTGCAAGAATGTGTTTTGTAAGAAGAAACCATAGGGTATCCTTGTCAATATTTTCTTGCAACATGTCATGTGATTCTTGAAGTTCTCAGAGTATACCAAGGAATACATCTAGTATATCTAGAAGAAGGAATTTCAAAAGGATTCCACAAGGAGAGTTTAGGAAAGGAAGACCTTCGACATTTGATGGCGAAAGAAAGACATGTCGAGAAGTAGAGGCATGGTTGTTAGAAGTGAGGAAGTATTTTAGGATTCATGATTATACAGAGATTGAAAAGGATAGAATTGTGATTTATAATATTAATGTAAGGGATGTAATTTGGTGGGAACATATCAAACAAGTAAAAGCGATTAGCGAAATAAGAATTAGATGGAGTTGTTTCAAGGGATACTTAAAAAAAAGTACTTATTTGTTCATTACTATGATTGTAAGAGAAATTATTTTCATGAGTTGAAATTGGGATAGAAGAATATGGATGAGCATGAGCACATCCATAAATTTATGGAATTGCTAAGATATGTGGACTAATTAAGGATTAAAGAGTTAATATTCAAAGTTTCCTTGGAAGTATGCCTCTAAATTTCAGAGAAAGAATTGAGTTTTTCAACCCTCCCAGTTTCGATGCAGCCATTAGAATGGCCACCCATTGTTATGAACAATGTAAGGAAAAATCAGAAGCTCACTCATATTGGAAGGAAAAAATAAAAGGGAATTTTGATCAAAAGAATAATGTATTTAGGTCTCCATTCAAAAATCAGCCAAGGAACTTCCACCAAGGACAACAAGATCAAGGCAAAAGAAAAACAGTAGTAGCAACAAAGAGATGACCACTTAAGTGTTGCGGGTTTGGAGGAAACCACATACTAATGGATTTTCTACATCGAAGAGAGGACCCTCGAATGTTGCATAACTTGGAAGGAATCGTTACACTGGAGGGCATGGATAAAGAAACTCCTCAAATTTATGCAGCATTGGACAATCCGTAGGAATAACATCAATCCACAGTGGTGGAGGTTGAAGGTAATATTGTTTAGCAATCCATTTCTATTTTGATAGAACTAGGATCTACTCATATTTATATTAACCCAAAAGTAGTTGAAGGTTGTTTTCTTATAAAGGTGCAACATGCTAATCCTTGGTTATTCCAATTAGCCACCGACACAAAGAGGAAGGTGAGTTAAGTGGTATTGGAATGTCCAATGGAACTAAATGGACTCCTCACCAAGTTGAATTTGAATGTGTTACCCTTAGGATCCTATGATACCCTCATTTGCATGGATTATATGGAAAAGCATAGAGTCAAGGTGGAATGCTATGGGAAATTTCTTGAGTGCATTGGTGATGAAGAAAGGCCAAGAATTGTAAGATTGATTTCTAAGCAGGTTTCAGTTAGGAAAATCTCATCCTTACAACTCAAATTTTTTTATAAAAAGGGTTTCAAATTGTATCTGGTTCATACATCTAATTTCCTAGAATAAAAAGGTCCCCAAATAGAAGATTATTAGTTATTATAGGAATTTAAAGATGAATTTCTGGATGAAGTACCAAGGATACCACTAGAGAGATATATTAATTTCATAATAAATGTTGTTCCAAGGGAAACATCAGTTTCTAAGGCTCCCTATATAATAAACACACCATAATTGGTAGAATTGAAGATGTAGCTACATGAGTTGATGAATAAGAAGTACATTACACCTAGTGTGTCTCCTTGGGGAGCTTGAGTTTTATTTGTTAAACAGAAAGATGGTATCTTGAGGTTGTTTATTGATTACAAAAAACAAAATAAAGTAAAATTTAACAACAAGTACCCATTGCCTTGAATCAATGAATTGTTTGATAAAATGAAAGGGGATAAAGTCTTTTCGAAGATTGATTTAAGGTCTGGATATCACCAAGTAAGGACAAAGGAAGAAGATATTAATAAGATGGCATTCAGAATGAGATATGGTCATTATGACTTCATGGTGGTGCCATTTGGTCTCAACAATGCACCTTCCATGTTCATATGCCTCATGAAAATTAAGTGTCTTTAGGGAATACTTGGAGAAATTTGGGTTGGTATTCTTGGACGATGTTCTTGTGTACTCCAAAAATGAAGCAAAGCATGAGGAACACTTGATAATGGTGTTGCGGGTACTCCGAAAACATAAAATTTATGCCAAGTTAAGTAACTACAATTTATATTAGAGAAAGGTAGAATATTTAGGTCACATTATATTAGAAGAAGGAATCATGGTGGATCCTGGGAATATTAAATTCATAATGAATTGTCACAATACAAAGAATAATTCATATGTATGATCTTTTATGGGTTTTGCAAGTTACTACAAGATGTTTATTGAAGGATTCTCTAGAATCGCCTATCCAATCACATCACTACAAAGGAGAAAAGTTAAATTTGTATGGTATGAGAAATGTGAGTAGAGCTTCCAGGAGCTGAAGCATTTTCTTACCCATGCCCCTATTCTAAAAATCGACGTCCCAAGTAGGAAATTTGTGGTGTGTAGGAATGCATGAATCAAAGGATTAGGTGATGTTCTTAAGAAATACATGTTTGTAATCTCTTACGAGTCCTGGAAATTGAAGGACCTAGAGAAAAATTACGCCATCCATGATTTGGATTTATTTTCCATAGTGCATGCGCTCAAGATTTGATGACACTATTTGATAGGGAGAAAATTTGAGCTCATAATAAACAACATGAGTCTGGAATATTTATTTAGCCAACCCAACCTAAATGTCAAGCAATACAGGTGATTGGAATTCTTGTCTGAAGTTGGTTTCAAGATAAAGAATTTGAAAGGAAAGGAGAATAAGGTTGTTGATTCCCTCAATAGGAAATATCATCAAGCATTGTTGAGTATATGTGACTCAGACCTTAACACAAGGGTTCTTGAAGCTCAAAGAAGGGATGAAACCTACCTTCAAGTGAAGGAAAAGTTGCACTAAGAAGAAACATATAGGAAGACTGAAGGATATCGGCTCAGGGAAGAGGGTATTATTATACATAGGGATAGGATGTATATTCCCAATTTCCCAGAACTGAAAAATATCATCATGGATGAAATTCACCAAAAATCATACTAAGGGAATCCAGGATATCAAAAGACCATGACAGATGCAAGGATGCAGTAATTATGGTTGGGTATGAAGAAATATATAGCATAGTATATCTCTAGATTCCAGTAGTGTCAATAAGTTAAAGTGACACACCAACATCCAACAAGGTCATTAAAGTCCTTACTCGTTCGAGAAAGGAAATGGAAAGTAATTTATATGGATTTTATAACAGGTTTTCCAAGAATGGTAGGAAAACATGATTCAATCATGGTAGTGGTGGACAAGTTGTCCAAGGAAGCACATTTTATTCAATTTAAGTCTATTTATAAGGAAAGTGGCATAGTAGATATATTCATGAAGGAGGTATTCAAATTGCATGGATTACCAAAGGCCATCATTTTAGATAAAAATGAAAAATTTACATCCAAGTTTTGGAATGTTTTGTTTCAGGAACTGGGAACTCAGTTGAACGTTAGTACATCATATCATCCTTAAACTGATGGCCAAATTTAAAGGGTGAGACAAGTTCTTGAAGATATGTTAAGGATGTATGTAATGGAAAAGCATTCTAAATGGGAGAATTATCTATAAATGGTGGAATTTGTATACAACAATGGTCAACAAGAAGAAATAGGAATTGAGTCCATTTAAGGCCTTGTATGGAAAATTATGTAGAACTCAAGTAAATTGGGATAATCCATTCAGCAGGGTGGTCCTTGGGCCATAAATTCTTCAATAAATGGAGCATAAATATGCTAAGATAATATAGAACTTGAAAGAATCCCATGACAAGTAGGAAATTTGTGCAAGCTTGAAGAGAGTGCATAAAGATTTTGAAGTTGGAGATCATGTATACTTAAGGGTTAAGCTAAAGAGAGGATCCCTGAAATTGGGGAGTTGTGCCAAGTAAGAACCTAGATATTGTGGACCATTTGAAATCCTTAATAGGATAGGACCAAGTGCATATATGATTTCATTTCCTTCTAGCATGAGAGTGCATAATTTTTTCCATGATTCTTTTCTTAAGAAATATACACACAATCCTAATCATGTAATTGATTGGAATGTTATTCAGGAGGAACCCAAGGAAGAGTTCTAGTTGGGGCCCACATGCATCCCTGACAAAGAAACACTGCACCAGAACCATGCCATCATCTTGATGAAGGTTCAGTGGAAACACCTTGGATCTGATGAGGCTACTTGGGAGCTATAGGATGCCATGAAGGAGGCATACCCATTTTTGTTCAAGTTTTGAGAACGACGAGTACAATGCTATTTTAAGGGGAGGGGTTGTAATGTACCCATTTTGATCCCTGTTATATTGGCATGTAATGTAAATGTTGTATGTATCATATGCATAGTTTATGGCAAGGAGCTCAAGGCCAAAGCCCCGCTAGTGAATGATCTGTTTATAGAGGTGTGTATTATACATTTTTCCATCATGGAACATGTAAATATTTGTATAATGGAAATAAAATTTTCAAGATGGATATGGAGGAAACGTGAATGAGGGGTTATTATACCCACTAGGGAGAGGTGAGGGGGTTTTGGGATTCAATCCAGCATTTCCAAGTGTCACCTTGAGAACCTTGTGCCATATACAGCAAATAGCTACCCAAGTACACCCCCTAAACTATTCTTAAATCTTATTACAAGAGAGTAACTGAGAAATTATCTCAAGAGTTGAAGGACACCTACAAGAAGAGTGTTTTTATGGGTGTGATAGATTACTAAATTATATTACTTGACCCAGAAGTCAAGTACTTCATGGAATTTCATTCCATCATCCTCGTGCATGAAAGTAAGATGAATGGGTAAAAGAGAAAGGCATCGACATTGTCATGCATGCACCTACATGATCTCTACGCATATGGATAAATAGAGAGAAGGAGCACACCTAACTTAGTTGGTGTGGGTCATGTGGAATATGGGGGTAGAAGTAGGAGTTGTCATATTGGAAACCTTGGTGAACGACTTGTAAATTGGGGCGTGTGGCTGAATCTAGCACGGTATGGAAGTGTAAAGCTAGAGAAATCACAATTTGGGGATAAAACAAGGGTGAAATGGCTTGATAAACCTAGTGAAGCAAGAATATGTGGAGTTAGTAGTTGAAACCTTTCTATTCCCACCCTAAATAACATTTGAGGGAAGGGTTTCCTGAGGGACTATTGAGTGTGGTAGGTATTATGAGTATATGGCTAGCTGAACTAAGTGAGATTCATGTAGTGCTGTGATTAAGCTCAATGGATTACCATTTCCTTCTTTTGTATCCTTGTATGCTTGATAAAACTATTAGGTTACTAGATTAGTATTAAATTTTTGAATGCAAGGGAGTCTATATAGTTTTTTTCTAGTGGATATCATATCGCAGCTCGAGGGTGGTATTTGATTATTGAAATAATATAGGCCAAGAGGATACCTATAATTTGGTGGAAAGTTGCACTCAGATAGCCAGTTGCTAAAAAATTTCTTGAAAGATAAGAATATTAGTGGTGTTTGGATGTCCACTTATGGTTCAAGAATTCTTAATTTGTTTATATGGTTTGAATGCTTAGTGAATATGACTAATAGTTGTGAACCAAGTTATTTATGTGCATAGTTATGCTCTAAATGATTATGTGTGCATGGAGAATGTATTGACTCATAGAGTTTGGACTATTTAATACAGTAGTTGTTCATGGTTGTAATAGAGTTATCCTTGTGTTTTTTTATGCCTTGTTAAATCTTTGTTAAATGTTATATTCATCAATTAAATTGTTAGACGAATTGAGTTCTTATTGTGCATGGTTAGTTGCATTTCCTTAAGTTATGAACTCTACATAATCATGTCGGGGAAGGAGGAAGCTTGTATGCACGTTGTAATCCCATAAGGAATCGATTCATAGGCATTGTGGGGAGTTCATAGACAGTAGGATCAAAGTTCCATGGGAGGAATACTCCAAGGAAAGAAGATCATTGTCAAAGTTCTATAGTCGAATGGTTGGGATAATGCATAGGACAGAAATTGGAAAAATGACTAAGTGTTGGACTATGATAATTTGAGAAATCATGACTATTGATTGCTCAACCATATATAATATGATCCATTTATTTCATGACAAAATTTCAATGCCGACATCAGAATCAATGTGTAACTTGGAAAGAATGTGAGGTGAACACCAACTTCTGACTCTCAAAACAAATAGTGTTGGAGTTGGGAAATCAAATGGTTCAGTTGGAAGTTGGATACAAAGTGGTGAATTTAGACATTCGACATTTGTAGTGTTGGAGTGAGAATGTCGGGTAAGTTTTGGTTGGAATATTGTTGGATGTTACAGGTTTCGACTTTCAAAGTCATCGCATTAGGGTCGCAAAGTTGGGGAGGTTGATAGTGAATATTTTGGTCACTCTTGACCTCTGCTTCCGATTTTGGTGTATGGAAAAGTTGGGATCCATAGAAGAGATTCAAGGTAGTGTATTTAGTTCGTTAAGTAAGTATAGTGTATTTAGTTCGTTAAGTAAGTAGATAGAAATATCGATGGAGTTATAAAATTCATATTGATTATTATATCAAGTTAAAGGTTTGTTTGAGCATGGTAAACTATTAATTTTCCTTGTACACAAGTTTTATGAATATTGAAGATGGGATTCCGATGTAAGGGGTATTTTTTTATATTATGAATTGGTATTGGGATAATTAAGGATTCTATAGGATTTCCCCACCATATTAAAATATTACTAATATAGTCGAGTATGTGATGACCCTCAATTTTTTTTATAAATAATTTGATTTCACATAATTTGGAACATAAATTGATGTCATATTTAAATTTTTGGTACCTGAAAACAAACACTTAAACCACTTCCTTTATTTCATGATTACCCTTTTTGAACAATGAGACCTAAGTTGTTCATCAAATTTTTGACACTTTTCATTTACCATAAATGATTTCTAGTCATGATAAGAAGTTATTGGTTAATGATAAATGGGGATTGTACGGAAGGTTGAGCGCAAATCCAATGTTTATTTCTTTTTTTATCAATCATTTGATTTCAATTAATATGGCACATAAGATTGAAACCATTTTTATTTTTGACAACTAAAAAAAATGCTAAATCCAATGGAATCATTTCCTGATTACCCTTTTCCAATAATGAGACCTGAGTCGTTGATCAAATTAATGATAATTTTCACTCACCATAGACAGTTTATGATCAATAATAATCGGTTTGTTAACGATAAACATCCATTGTATGGCAGTTTGAGGGAAGTGGCATTGTTTTATTCTTATTTTTTTCAATAATTTGATTACATGCAATTGAGAACATATGATTGACACCATTTTTCAATTTCCATCACCTAAAAAAATGATAAAACCACTTCCTTTATTTCTTTATTACCATTTCTAGTGATAAGATGTGTGTTGTCGATCAACTTCATGAAACTTTTCATGTAGCATAAATAATTCGTAGTGAATGATTTGTGATTTTTCGTTAATGGTAAATGGCCATTGTTGGGTGGGTTGAGGGTAGTGCCTTCATGTTTTTATGAATAATTTGGTTTCTCATAATCTGGCACATAAGATCAATGCCATTTTTCAATTTTCGGCACATGAAATCAAATGTCAAAACCACTACTGTTATTTCTTGATTACCTTTTTCCAATGATGAGACTTGAGTCATCGACCAAGTTTATGGCATTTTTCATTTACCATAAATGTTAGTTATTTTAATCTTATTCAAATTGATTAGGATCTTTATCTGAAAGAATAAAAAGCATAAGAAGATGCATAATATAGAGCTGATACATAAGACAAAAATATTTTCCTAGGGGAAACCATAAAGGAGAAAACCCCGCAAACTTCCTCAGAATAGTACTATCACTAAGACAATATCACAAGATAGAAAACCCAAAGTATAATAAGTCTTATGCAACTCTCTCTCTATCCTCATGTGGACTTGAGTGAGTGAGTGTGTGTATAAATGAGGGAGGGTGTCTTCCTATTTATGCCTATCAAGTGACTGGCCTAACAATTTGACTAGGCCCACTTATTACCCTAACAAGAGCGAATTCACCTAGGGAGACTTAAAAATACACTTTATTATAATCAATTTGGGGATTACTGCCCTGACATACAATGAAGGGCTTACCTCAATGATTATATACAATAATGACATCCCCAAAGGAGGTAAACACATATCCAATGGGGGTACAACAATATACAATAATAATATACATCATAATATCTTATGAAGTTACAATTACAATAACACTCCCTCTTAACTAGGAAGGTATTCTCTCACCACAGTCATCAACACATCTGGTCACATCATCATAGTTGAATCATCATCGTCATTGTTTCCATATTTCTCATCTTGTCAATCATTCAATAATGACATCTATCTGTATATACATCATACAATGTTTCTATAGATCCAACCATGTTTGATGCGGGGTGTAGGGTCATTCCTCATCTAGGTATTCATCATATCCACAAACAATTCATCGCAGGTACAACCCAAGACCACACATTAAATTTCCATTTTAATCCCCCAAGTCTTTTATTGTCGTCTCGTTGTATCTAAACCATCTCATCATGGCACATGGAGCACAACCCAGATGCATACCACTGACCACATGTGTTATACAAACATAGGAGCATGCCAAGACTCATTATATTTCAATGATGACATGCATCTACCACTGTGCAAGAATATCCTAGGAGCACACCAAGTGCATTATGTCTCTCAATGACAACTTGCATCTACCAGTATGCAATAATTACGTAGGTGTGCACCAAGTTCCTTGTGACATCTCATCATCTTGGACATGTGAACATATAAGGACTGATTATATCCAAGTACAAGCTACATACCAAACCATACCTCATTACGTACAAGGACAACATCAAGGACTCTACAAGGATAACCTATGTACCATGCCGAGACTGATTACATCCAAGGACAACCTTTCAGGACTCATTACATCAAGGGATATGTAACACCCCAATTTTGACTCCATTTTCATTAAATGTATATAATGTATATATTATAAGTAATCATGGTGTGGATCCATTAGAGGAAATTTCAACTCAAAATGGGCCTCCTAAAAAGAATTAATAAAATAATAGTTAAAATAATAAAATAATATTTATTAATTTTGTAGGAAGGAAAGAAAAAAACTACTTTTTGTTTGTATTTTGGACATATCTCCCCGTGTTTTTACTCAAATTTCAATCGGGAGAGCTCGTAGGATGCAGAATTAAATTCTGCACCCAACAAGTACCCACTTGGCATACTTTTGACGTACCCTACTACCCCAAAAACAAGAAATACCTGAAAAAACATGATGATGATGTCATCATCATGTTTTTCAGGTATTTCTTGTTTTTGGGGTAGCGGGGTCCATCAAAAGTATGCTGAGTGGGTACTTGTTGGATGCAGAATTTAATTCCGCATCCAACGAGCTCTCCCGATCGAAATTTGAGTAACAACACGGGGAGATATGTCAAAAATACAAACAAAAAAAGTAGTTTTTTTTATGATACCTATCCCCAAATTTATATTAAAAAAGTGTTTAAGACCTATATGGTATTTCAAATTTAAAGAAATTTCATTGGATAACACATGATGACATGGAATTTGAATCAAAGTTAAAAGGCCCATTTTGAGTTGAAATTTCCTCTAATGTATAGGCAAAATCCCCACCATTGATTTAACGTTATATGTTCGGTGATTAAAATCGATGCCAATGGTATTTTGTGGTAGCCATGCACATTATAATTTGGACATCATGTAAATATGCATTTTAATTAAAAATACCCACAACTAGCTATGTCAATGCAACAATAATGAGAAGGGGCATGATTTCTTAAGGATAAGGGGGGGGGGGTATTCAAAACCTTTGGGACAATGTGGAAAAGCCAAATGTCAGAGGGAGAACCCATCAAATTGTAAACTACCTTTCTTGTCTCATTCACCCAATCATTTATTACTGCCATAAAATGGTTGGGTTGGTTATTGCATGGGATGGGAAAGGTATGACAGCCCAAATTCGAATTGGAGAAGCCATCAATTGTTGGGAAACATGTTTTGACTCCTTGGGAAAGAAAAAACCCAAAAACATAGGCCATTATACAATGCTTGGTTGTTTTGATGTTTTCCTCACAATTTTTCCTTCATGTGAGCTCTCTCGGGCATTCTCAACTTCCTGTGTGTGAATCCATTCAAGTTTTTGGTCTTCCCCACGATTTTCGATCTCTCAGCATTCACCATTCACATTCTCTACTGTATTATTCATTTTTTGCAGGGCCGGGAAGTGTTTTTGTCAATGCTCAATGGTTGGGACCACTCTTGGGCATTTTTGTTTGATAGTAATTTATGCATCTGTGTATGTTTATTTCCAATGCATTTTATATTTTGTTCATGGGACTTAGTTTTCTCGGCTTCATAGCAGTTAGTCACATCCTCTTAACTGGTTAGAAGGGCGGGGATGTGACAGGATAACTTGCATACTACGTCAGGAGTCATACATATGAGGAAGAACTAACATGAATGATTACATACGAGGATAACTTGTGTACTATTTCAGGGTTGAATGGATGTGGGGATAACTTGGATTACCTCCCATGTGAGATCTCATTCTAATGCATCTGCATCTTCTGGCATTCTTGTCATCTATAGCATGGGAGCATGCTCAGATTGATTACATCTTATAACAACCTACATCTTCCACCATGCAAGAACTTATGACTCCCTCTTTCTATGGACCTTGATCTGGATAACACCAAGTCTATGCCTGAATTATTCTAGCTTCACTCTAGCTGTTGTAGCTGCAAAAATTTCCCAAATTTCTAAAAATTTGGGACCCTCTAAATTTGTCTTTCTTAGCTTGGTTGGGATTGCTTGATTTTCTCTGCATTTTTTATTCTTGAGGTTGGTTGTTGAATTAATATTTTATGTGGGTGTTGCCTTTATGACTTACAGTGATTTCTTATCCCGTTGTTGGAATTTGTTGAAGCTATGAATTGGAACCATAGTCAACTACGCATCCGCCGTTGTGGAGGTGTTGTTGAATGAAGACCCGATCCAAAGCTTTATCTTTGTCAGTGTTTTGTTTGATAGCCGTTGGAGCACTAGTGCTTTATATTTCCACCATTTTGGATGAGAAATTGTGAACACCATGATGTAGGTTTTGATCTTTTCGATCGCCGTTGGTTTTGTTTTGCGAAAGCCTTAGTGTATTGGTGCTCCACCGTTGCGTCTCTGTAGCAGACTAAACTTCCGCTTGGTAGTTTCCATTCGTCGGTGCTTGATTCTTCACCGATGTTTCGCTTAAGCATGGTTTATTTTTGTTCTGATTTTTGACTGGTCTACGGAACTTTTTGTTTCTACAGCTTCCGCTATTGCAGTGATCAAACCAACTTATAGTCCGAGGTGATAGTTTGTTTGAGCTCCAATGAGGGTTGTTTTAGTTATTTTTTTGCCGACTCATATCTTTGCACTGCGGGGCTCACAGTTGTTTCGTTTTCTGCCGTTGCGACCCATTAGCAGTTTGAATGTCAATCCCTTAGTGGTTCCGCTGGCCGATGGGGTGGTTTTTACCACCAAATGTTTTACCTCCACCGGGATATGTATATATATATATATAGGATTTGGGGTTTCTTTTATTTTACCTGCGAACTTGTGCCTATGCTGCGTTGTCCTTGTCATTTTGAACTGAGCGTTGTACCTAGCTTTCAGAAGCTCATTCGTAGGTGGCGTTTCCATGGAAGCTTTCAGAGTCTCCTTGTCGACTGCACAGCTCCTTTCCAGGTAGGCTAACTGTGTTCTACCCCTTTCAGTTGAGTTTCAAACTAGGGTTTCGTCCTTGGTTTGGTTTTTCCCGCTACAGTCATTTGGGCACATATCTATTGGTTATTAGCATATATGTAGTTTATTTTTGACAGTTAGTGGATGGGGGAGGGTTTTTTCTCATTTTACTTGATGAATGTTGTGGAACCGTTATGATTTTTCAATTATTTCCGGATTGTTTAGGAAACTGGTGCAAACGAGCCTTACACTGTCTGCATCGGCTTTTCCTAGTTTGCGTATGGCCATCCAAGGGGGGAAGTTTTCATTTATTTTGCAGTGGGTAGGTGTTTACCCTGGTTTTGTCAAAATGCTGAAGGGTTTTCTTTTCTGGTGTTTCAGTTTCCCGCATGTTTGAGATTAGGATTGTAGTTTTTTTGGGAGGATATACCTCATTTTGATGAGATTTATTTTGAGTAGAAGGTTAGGGCATTTTTTTTTTTAGGACAATAGTGCTGAGGATCTAGTTTGGATTAAATTGGTTTCTTTGCCGAGAGAAATTTCACACCATTAGCGAAGTTATGATGTTGTTTTCGTTAATTATGCTAAATTTGTAGTCACGGGCGGGATCTAGGATTTTTGCAGACCTATTTGTGGTGGATGTGCTTGATAGTTATCCCTGGTTCAGTATTTCGCATAATTTTAGCTAGGGAAAACATGGCCGAGGTAAATTCTTATGTAGTTTGTTTTTGTTCTTTGAATATTGGTTGAATAGCTCAATAGGACCTAAAAGACATTTTTTTGTATGACAGTGCAACTTTTCCAAAGACGAGATGTCAAAGAGGTAGAAAAAGAAAGCTCTTGTATTTGAAGAAGAACCTGGGGTGGAGGTTATCACAAAGGTTGAGTGCATTTACGAAGACACTAGATGCACCACCGAGGTAGAACCTGAATACAAGTGGGGCAAAATTTACATATTGATTTCACACTAGGAAGTGCCTGACACTAGATTCGAAGAAGTAACAATATATGCTAATATTGAAAAATCATCCTTGATGAAGGTAGCTACCAAGACTGAGCTTTTCCCATGCTCAGAAGTAATTGGATGGTTTCTTCCTAGGGTAGACGTGAGCACCATGATTCTGGACAACACTGCCAAGCAAGGCTATGCTACTTATAGCCCTAGTTATGTATCATTATCTTACCACTTACCAAAGGCCCAGGTTTACCTAACTGAAGGTTGGCTGAAAGAGATTAACCTAGATCTGGCTAAAACAGTCAAGAGAATGATGGTACCTGGTAAAAATTTCTGAACCAGACCATCAGGGGAATATGACATAGCTACCTTAAGAACCCCTTATAGGTTCATTGCTTTAATGTTGAATAGAATGTTTGGGATATCCCATGGCAAAAGTTTTAAGTTAGGATGGGTTCCTATCATCTTCTATGTAGCCAACGAAGGGACTGTGTTCAACTGGGAAAATATAGTGTCTAACAGTCTCTTGGCTTGTATTGCTTCATCTTTGGGAGGAGTATCTCAGAAAAAGGCTGAGTTTTACATGAGTTCCATATTGATTGATTGTATACTGTGCACTCAGCCATTCCCTGACCTAAGGTGCATATGGGACAGGGACAGAACCCCTGTGTACACGGCCTGTAAGCCATTATGGACACACAAATACTACAATCATTATAGAGAAGTGTGTGAACAATTTATCATGCCCTTGTATATGTTGATTTTCTTGAAAGAATGCAATCGCATGTCTGAAGAAGCACTGAAATTCATTGAGGAGTTTGCAAATTACTACATGACTGAGGACGAGATGTATATTAGAATGTATGGTTTCTCTAGGACACCTTTTTTGCTTCCCAAATATGCCACTGACTATGTGGTACACAAAGAAGCAGTCAGGAAGGTTTTCTTGGATGGTATAGGGAGTTTTTTGTTCGAGCACAAGAAGGCAACTTATCCCCCCATACCGTTTAGATTGGGAAGTTAAAAGTTAAAAAAGTTAAAAAAGCTGATGAGTTCATACAAGAACTAGAGAAATTTCATTTTGGAGAAATGATCTTCCATAGGAATGATTCTCAGAGCAAAATGGCAGAGCATTGCAAGGAAGCCAATGTGCATTTTGAGTATACAAACCATTGGGATAAGGATGAAGAAACTTTCAGAAATGCAGAAAACATGACTGCATTAAAAAGAAGATTCAAAAAGAGGATCACTACTAAAGGTGGAAAAGGCCAAGATGAGCAGAAGAAAGCTGATGAAGAAGAGGCCAGGAAAAGAGAAGAAGATGCTAGGAGACTAGCACAGGAGGCCGAGAGTTGGCTTAAAAATGAGGAAGAGAAAAGGAAGAAAGCTGAACAGGAAGCAGCTAAGAGTGTAGAGGAAGCTGCCAAGAAGGAAGAAGAAGAAAGGAAAAAGAAAGAGGATGAAGAGATAAAGAAGCAGGAAGCTGAAAGGCTGAAATTGGAAGGATCCATGATAGAGCAACAAAATTTTGACCCTGTAGACACTTAGGAAGTGCAAGATCAAGATAATCCTAATTCTCCAGACCCTGCTGAAATTGCTGGCAGCACCTTAGGGCAGGTTGTTGTTTCTAGCCTAAGACTGATTCCTTTTGAACAAAAGAAAAGAGAAGAAGTTCCAGACTTCAATACCATTTTTTATGACAAGGAAAGGAAAATAATTGTTAAGAGGATTGAGAAGAAATTTGAAACTAGGGGGCAGTTAGGTAAAATGATAAATGATAAAACCTTGGTACATGGAATAGACAAGGACTCGAGACTCACAATTCAAGTTGGAGCAGCATTGATCCATGCCTCTGAAGATAATGTGGATCAAATAATGACAGACCTTGAGCAATCAAGGAAAAATGCTGCCCAACTAAAAGATACACTGAGGAGGGAGAGAGAAGAAAGTATCAAATTAAAAAGGAAGTTTGAAGACATGCAAAATGAATTAAAGTCTTCAAAGGTAGAGATTTAGTCCCTCCAAGTAGACAAGATGTCTTTGGAAGTTTCCCAGGAAAGCTGAGCAAAATTGCAGCAGGAATATCAGGAGATAATGACAGAAAAGGGTGGGTTGAAAACAACATATGAAAGTCTTCATGCAAAAAAATACCAACTACAAAGTAATATTGAGGAGCCGAAAATACAAAGGGATACCTTGAAAGAGACAGAGAAGCAATCTCAGGTGCAAGTAGTAGAGTTTAAGGAACAAGTTACTTCATTAGCAGCATCTTTGGAGGAGGCCAACGAACAACAAACCAGTATTCAGCCTTTCAAAGAATATGTCTTAACACAAAGAAGCAAAATGCATATGCTACGGGTGTGCATAGAAGAAGAGAGATGCAAAGTTTTGCAAATAGATAATAGATTAGAAGAAATTTTGGAGACTTCTTCATATTTCATAGATAGGTCTCAGGACATTTTAGAAGTCCTGACAGGAAGAATAGCCAGATTGGAAGCTAATGAGGAGATCCCTGCAGGCTTACCAAGAAAGGATAAAAAAGGCTTAAAACAACATTATTACTTGTTAGAGATTTCCATAAACACAGTGGAAGAATTTAAGAAGGCTGTAAAGAAAATGAAGGGAGCTTGCACTGAGTTTTGTAGGAGACTGTTGATCACATACAACCGGTGTCAGGTGGTTGTTGAGCAGAGAATGGATGCATTTCCAGAACATGACCTATTCATGGATATATTACAGAACAAATATCGAGAGGATGAACAGAGAATTCAACAAGTCAAGGTTCTAGACGAACATATATTGAAAGATGAAGTAGCTCATTCAACGGTCAATGTACAGTTACTGGAAGATCAACTACGTTTGAGCTCAGCCAGGATTGAAGTGATAAAAAATCAGGTTGCAAAGTTTGAAATCAATATTCATTTTCTCGAGCCTTCTGAGTTCGACAACATTGCATCAGAAGCCATAGCATGGAAAAGGTTCCTAAACAATCAAGCGGAGCCCTCCACTTAAGTGCTTTATTAGTTTGTTTAAATGTAATATATTGTAAATTGTATAAGCACTAAATATGAGACAATTGTGGGAGATGAAACCTTGGGGAAGCCCAGGAGTCATTTGGGGGCAGCCCAAAAGTTTTTTCCTTTGTATAAGTATATAAGAGTTAGATAGAGAAGGGGATTTTTCCCAGTGAGACTTGTGAAAAAACTTGTTGTAAGAGGAACTATTTCATTTTGCAATAATATAATTACAATTTTTCTTTTTGGAGAAAGTTTTGGGTGGAATGTTCAAATGTTATGTAATGAATGATGTTGAAGGGGAGCTATTTCATTTTCAGCTGTGATTCATTAACTGTGAGATCGTTCTAACTTTCTGAACGTATGTTCTTGTATGAATGTTCTCTGGTTTATTTTATGATGATTTCCACTATGAGTAATGAATGTTTTAATAAACAATGAGCTATCTTGTTGTGCATATCTTTATTTATGTTTATGTGTTTTGATTCAAAGAACAACTACCTATGATTTATCTAAATACATGAACAGTAATACATTACTGATTAAATGATAATCTCGCTCCCTAGGGACATCTTAGTTAGTTTTGTTTCTGTTGTGTGTGATTTAGATACGAGAGAGTTTAAAACGAGAGGTAAGAACCTGTGCATCACATTGTGACCGCTCCTTGTATTCTTTATCAATCTACATGTTAGATAGGCACTTGCATATCATAATTAAAGTTAAAAACACAAAAATATACATGGTGGACCAGGCCACAACCGTTAAAACCCTTTATTTTTGTTACTTGACCTCCAGTAGCCAGACCGCAAACCGGACGGATTCCCCATACTAAACAGTCACGGGCTAGTTGGGAACGTTGATTGGGGAGAATCCCTTGCTGTTGTTACCTGCAATTTTCTAGGCCTCAGCACCAGCGTCTTGGTAAATACATTAGTTATTTGCTCATCCATCTCCATGTACTAGAGATTCACTGGTCCTCTCTACACCATATCTCAGATATAGTGATACTTTATCTCAATGTGCTTTAACTTGTCATTTAACACTCGGTTCTCCAACAACTTCACACAACTCTGTTTGTTGCAAAAGATATAATTCGACTCTAACTCGAGATCAAACAAATTAGAAAGTAGATTTTGAAGCCATATTTCCTCACAACTAGCCAAACAGGTTGTAACATATTCTTCCTTGGAAGTACTTAGCATCATGCAGGTCTGCTTCCTTCTAAACTAGGATATCACACTAGATCCCAAACTGAAGAAACATCTCGAAGTGCTCTTCCTATCAGTGGTGTTTCTTGCCCAATCCAAATCAACATAACCATGTAGGTTAATATTCTGATTCAAATCATACTTGAGCGCATAATAAACTATACCCTTCAGGTACCTCAATACATGATTTGCAGCTTTCAGGTGAACATGTCTCATATCTATCGAGAACTAGCTTAGGGTGTTCACAACAAAGCCTTTTTCTGTTTGTAACATACCAAGAACTGAAAATTAAATATTTATTATTTATTCTAGTAAAAAAATTACGTTAAATTTTATTGTAAAGTTTATGTACAAGTGGGTCGAGGATGACTGCAATTGAATAATGATTTATGTTAATAATTAATAAAAGGATACACCTATCCAGGGGAGACTGTTAAATGAGTGTTCACTGGCCCACTAGGAGGAAGGAGCAGCAGTAGAAGGCTGGTTGACAAGAGGCAGAACTAACATTCACTTTATAGCTGTTGTAAGAGCATAATCCCTAAAAAAGTGGCCATGTTCCATGAGAGGGAGAACTGATACAATGGCTCATTTAATTCTAAAAATGACCCAAAGACCTAGGAAATATTATATAAACCATCAAATTAAGTAGGAGGCTCACTGCTCATTTTGATTTATGAGAAAATGAACCTTGTGACTACTGCAAACTAAAAGGTCAGGCACACAAGGAATTTGATGAGGGGATAGATAAAGTGATTTGTTGATTTAAGTATGCTACTAAGTGGTTTGTTGCAGAATTATGTTATGTGGCAGATATCTTCATCCTATTGTTTTAGTGAACAGGCTTGGGCGTCCTAGGAAAGTAGATGTGGCTGCTTCAGGAGAAGGCTAGGTGGAATAGTCTCCTATGGTTGTTTGTCCCCTTTCTGCATTCTATCCACGTTCAATTTCTATTGAATTTATGAATCTGTACTTTCATTTGGAATATGCTCATGAAACTGTAATTAGGATGTTTGAATATATTATATTCTTTTCTATCTAAATGCTGTTAGGAACACTATGCTTATTAGTTTTTAAATTCAATTTATAGATCTACTGTTTAGTAGTCTCTATAAAAGTATTTCATAATTAGAACAATGTTCTTTTTGTATCAGTTTTAGATTGTTTCTAGAGGTATTAAAAACTATTAAAAAGTTAGTACTAGGGATATAACTGTAGACTAAGCTTAAATCAAAATAATTTTGTAGCACATTAAGGACTTGTAAAGGTTCCATAGTAAACAAAACACAGAGACCTACTATAACATAGATATTCCATATATATATATATATATATATATATATATCTACTTAAGAACAGAACCCTGTTTATAGCACTGTAAACTATTTAGGGTTAAAACCTAAAATACTATTATACGTATTTAAACATAACCTGAATCTTATTTAATGTTCAGATCCAAGTTTCATCCTTAATACTTTTGATAACAATAATCTTTCCAGGATAAGTGTCATGTCTCTTTAAAACAAACTCTAGCATTAATCTAGAATAACCAAGGTTCTAAATGAGCTGTAATAACTAATCTGGTTCACATAAGGGCATATCCTTAATGATTAAATTGTTTAATAACACCAATTTGAGATTATTGACAGAACGCAGTACTAGTTACAGGATTTGGGTCAGGCTGGTATTGTTTCTACAGTATTTCACTTGCAGAAAGAAGTTACATATAGCCTTAGGGATTAATTAATTTTGAAAAACTATGGTTAACTAAACAGAGTTTAAATTATTTCATTTGTAATAGAAGCTTACCTATAGTCTCATGGCCTATTAATTTTATATAAACAAATTAAATACTCAAGGTAACAGCTTCACAGTGTTTAAACACGATGACTAATACCTAGGATCTTTTTAATAACTGGTTTCATTTACATCTACACAGTCATACTATTAACATCTAGCCATCAAGGCCCTCATATGTCTTTTATAAACCGAAATAACAGTCTCACAAATAAATCCTTTTCCTTCAAGTTCTCCAAATCCTTGTTAACTGTTAATTGAAGGATAATGACTATGTAACATTTTTAACTATTATCTAAACTTTTTTTACATTATTACCTAAAACCATACAAAGCTTATTGTAATAGTCGAAGTCTGTTGACAGAGGCCTTACGACCCTTATCTCAAATCCTACATGGAAAAGTAAAGACTCCACGGTCGAATCCCTTTGGTTAATAGGTTACTTTAAAACAAACTAGGAATAGTAAAATAACCTCATATGTTGTTAATATCATCCAAATCTTCTTAATACATTACAGCTTCACCGTAATGTTAGCATTCCATTTGTAAACAAAATGGAGGAATTGTTAAATGATATTAAAACATAGTAAACAATATTGGGCTTACATCAAACCCTCATGATAATTTCTCCACATTATACCCATTATAAAAGAAAACCAATAATGAATTTATGACAGTGGCTTCTTAGCCCAAAAACAAGAATAAACAGTAAGGCTACACAAACTTATCATGTTACAACAAACATAAACAGTGAAAGATATAATGAAATAAGAAAGTGTATAAACATCCATTGCATGAAAACCATAAAGACAACTTTGGCATTTTAAAATAATTGTTTACAGATAGCACGACTAGTTTATTACAGAAATGCATTCATTTTTTTATCAAGATAGAGAAATTATGTATAGAGTGGATTTCTTAGCCCAAAAACAAAATAGACAGAGTAAAGGCTCATAGCCACGATTTTCAAGCACCATAAATAAAGTAAACCACAAATCCCTGATAGGGCCAGACAAGTTAAAAGTCTGTACGTTATAAAAACCATCAACATAATAGAAATATAGATATTTTTAAACCCCATAGCTCTCCAAGGAAACTGGCATAGTCACAAGACTCCACTTTCAATGATCTATTTAGATTCTGAAAATACATAGTCACTTAGTTGGTGAAACAAACCGAGTTGCAGTAACAAAACCCTCATGGGTACTTACAGTGTCAACAATTTTTAGAACCAACAAAAATATACAAAGTGGCATAGTCATTTAAAAGACTCCACGGAAAATACAAATACCATTACAATGAATATACATATTATACCAAAGAGATATATCACTTCAATATCACCAACCTAGCACAGAGTGGAAACAAAAACCAACGCCATAAAAACACACCATAATACCCATTTTTCTCCTCAATAGCCACACAAGGTAATGACATGGGTCTTACCAGTCAAAAGCGGAGGTTTCACGGCTAGTATCCCATCCACACCCCATTGCAGATTTTTCATGCACATAATACATTACTTTGGAAGTTAAACCTTAGTTATCTTAAAATCCTGGTGTAAAAGAAAAATAAACAAATACTGAAGTTACAGTTTACCTTCTCTCCCTTCGAAGGCACATAGTCATCACCAAAGCAAAAATTGCAAACTTCATTGATGAATGAATCGAGCATAGACTGGTGTAGAACGTGATGAGGGATGAGTTTGGTGGTCCCTTCACCTCTGGTTACAGAAAGTGGAGTAGAAAGTTCAAACAGTCGAAGGCCTTTGGAGAAAATGAAGGAACAGTTAACTTCTTTTAGAATCCTAACAAAAATAACAGTGCAGTGTTCAAGACTCATTAAAACCTCTAGGATTTTACACCTCGTATGTTGTTGATAGCTGGAGTTTAGATCAAATTCACATGGTCTGGTAGTGAATCTTCTTTAGAGGTTAATGCAAGGTCACGTAATGGAAGGTATAAATACATAAGTGATAGTAGTGAAAGTGACCATAAACCTAGGAGAAGGAAGTATAAACCCTAGGAAGAAATTTCTGGGGAATTCAAAAAAATAAATCCTCCCATGTTTAACTGGGAAGTAAAGAAAGGTAAAGAAGCAGAAGCTTCGCTGTCAGGAATGAAGAAATATTTCCATATTTACAACTATTCTGACAGACTAAAGGCCAGAATGGCTATATACAATTTGACTAGAAAAGCTAATAACTGATGGCAACATATAAAAATCCTTCAAAAATATTAAAGAGAAGTACTTAACCTGGAGAGTTTTTAAGAATTATTTTTAAAGGAAGTTTTTATCTGAACAATACTAAAAGGAAAGGGATAAGGAGTTCTATGAATTAAAATTGGGTTCCATGTCCGTGAAAGGGTTAAGAAGCAAGTTTGTAAGTTTGTTAAGATATGTACCTTACATAATAGATGAAAATCCTAAAATACAAGGGTTTTTAAGTTGTCTTCCTACTAGCTTCAAAGATAGGATTGATTTTGATAATCCGAAAAAATTGGAGGAAGCTATGAGAAAGGATGATTTGTGTTATCAACAAAGTAGGAAAAGGGAAAGTTTACCTAACTAGAAGACTAAAAAGACAAGTCATTTTGACCAAAAGAGAAGATGGTTTAAGTCAAATAAGAGTTTCGGTAGTAGATCTCAGAATTTATCCAAGAATAACTGTCCAAAAACTGATTTTAAGAATAAAGTACCCCAGAATACTACAACACCAAAAGGAATGGATATTCCTAACAAATTTGTTAAAAATAATGAACAAAGGGAACCTGTCAAATGCTGGGAATTTCAAGGACTGCATTACGCCAAGTATTATCTGAAGCGGAAGGGAAACTTTAGCAACATACACACTATACATGAAGAGGAAACCATTGAAGATGTGGAAAATGAGATTCCTAGGATAAATGCAGCTCTAGAGAATAGACAAGTGGACCATCAGAATTCCATGGTGGAATTGCAAGGTATGATACAAAATCAAACCGTTTCCATATTAATTGATCGAGGTACTAGTTTAAGTTATATATCTCCTAGCATAGTGGAAAAATGTAGTTTATCTTTAAAAAGGTTTGAAAAATCTTGGCTGGTCTAGTTTGCTATAGGCACTAAACTTAAAAGTGGTCAACTATGTTGAAAATTTTAGTTTGCTTATAAGTCAGTTTGAAACTCAGGTCAAGTCAAATGTGTTACCATTAGGATCTTATGATATCTTAATAGGAATGGATTGGCTTGAAAAACACCAAGTGATTTTAAATTGTTTTTTGAAAACTTTTACTTGTTTGATTAATGAAGGAGAAATAATTATTATCACATGAATACCTAGAAAAATACATGTTAGACAAATTTTAGCCTTACAAATGAAAAATGAAGTAAGAAAAGGTTGTAAAGTCTTTGTTGTACACATAATAAATAATGAACAAATTGGTAAAGAAGATAAACCAGGATTTGAGTATATTTTGATCCTTCAAGATTTCACTGATGTATTCCCAGAAGAAATTCCAGGATTACCTCCTAAGCAAGATCTAGATTTTACAATTGAGTTAGTACCTAGAGAAGTACCTATTTCGAATGCTCCCTATCGAATGAACATCTTGGAGTTGAATGAATTAAAATTACAATTACAAGAACTAATAGACAAACATTATGTAAGACCAAGTGTGTCCCCTTGGGGAGCACCGATCTTTTTTGTTAAAAAGAAAGACGGTACTTTACGTCTATATATAGACTATCGTCAACTTAATGAAATGACAATTAAAAATAGGTATCCTCATCCCTGCATTGATGATCTATTTGATCAGATACACAGAGCGACGATATTCTCAAAGATCAAATTAACATTTGGGTATCACCAAGTCAGAATTAATTATGAATACATCTTTAAAATTGCCTTCAGAACAAGATATAAGCACTACATGTTTGTGGTTATGCCCTTTGAGATAACTAATTCTCCATCAACCTTCATGTGCTTAATGAACAGTGTCCTAAGTAAATACTTTGAAAAATTTGTAGTCATATTTTTAGACGACATATTAATTTATTCTAAGACAAAAGAAGAACACGATGAACATCTGCAGATAATACTTCAAGTGTTAGAGAACATCAGCTATATGCTAAGTTCAATAAATACAAGATAAAATATATAGGGCATGTAATATATTTAGAAGGGATATTGGTGGACCCAGATAAAATAAAAGCTATAATTGATTGGCTTGTTCCTAAGGGTGTAACTAATGTACAATACTTTATGGGAATAACTAGTTATTATAGAAAATTTATTGAAGGATTTTCACAAATTGCAAATCCTATAACATCATTGCAGAAAAAAGGTAAGACATTTGTTTGGAATCAGAAATGCCAAGATAGTTTTAATAAACTAAAAGGATTATTAACCACTGCACCCATTCTAAAAATAACATATCCAGACAATCATTTCTCCATATGCACCGATGCATGCAATGAAGGTTTTGGTGGAACACTGACACAAGAAGGTCATACAATTGCATATGAATCAAGAAAATTAAAAAGTCACAAAAATAATTATGCAACTTATGACTTAGAGTTGGCTACCATAATCCATGGTTTAAAAATGTGGCACCATCACCTAATAGGTAAAATATGTTTGCTAATATCTGATAACATAAGCCTAAAATATCTGTTTGATCAGCAAAATCTAAATGCAAGGAAAACTAGATGGCTAGCTTTCCTTAACGAGTATGATTTTGAAATTAGACACATTAAAGGGAAAGAAGATAAAGTGGTTGATGCCTTAAGCATAAATGCAGTAACAAGTTTTGTAGTTTCCATTAACAATTATAAAACTGATTTAGAAGGAAAATTGGAAGAACGAATAAACTGGGACCCACAATACCAGAGTTTAAAAGGAAAGGTAACTTAGAATGTATCTGAAAATATAATTACAGATTACATTTTTAATGAAAAAAGTTCTAATAATGTATAAAAATAGACTTTATGTACCAAATATATCAGAAGTTAAAATGCTGATTTTGAATGAAATACACAAAACTCCTTATTCTGGACATTTGGGGTATCAAAAAATGATAACCATGTTGAGAAAAGAGTACTTTTGGCCTAATATGAAAAATAAAGTTGCTGAAATTTTAGATAGGTGTATAGAATGTGAGCAAGTTAAAGCTGGACATCAATACCCAACAGATCTCTTGCAACCATTACCAATTCCAAATTGGAAATGGGAAGTCATCACTCTTGATTTTGTAACTGGCTTACCTAAAAACCAGAAACAAAATGATTCAATAATGGTAGTTGGGTGAATCCACGGACCTAGGTAACACTTTTTGGCAAGCGGATTTCGGCAAATGCAAAAAAACACACCTCGGTCGAGGGCTTGTTAAACCTTCGACCAAGGTATTAATTTCTCGACTGAGGTTCTAACAAGCCCTCGACCGAGGTTTTTTTAAGCCCTCGGTCGAGGTATTTATTAACCCTCGGTCGAGGTTCTAATACCTCGACCGAGGTATTAACTCAGTCGAGGTATTAACTCGACCGAGGTATTCATTCACATAATTGAAGCATAACATTATTGAAATTGTCATTTCTTTTCTTATTTAGTGATTTGGTTCATAGAATTTTATTGGAAACATGGTATATTTCTCTCTAACTCTTGCAAGTCACTAGTTTTTTTTTCATTTAGAAAATAAATTATAAGCTTCAAGTCTTGTTCTTAATATTTACATCTCTGGTTTATTTTATCCCTTATATCATGACTTCACATTTTGCCTTATTATTGTGCATTTTCCCAAGAATTTGTAGTATTATAATGGCATAAAGTGGCCTTGGTGATTTCTTATTATTCTTCATAGTCTTCCAAGTTAATAATTTCCTTTAAGGCACCATCAATGTTAACTTCAACCCCTCATGAGCAACTGTCCATATTTTTTTTATCAACTATGACTTATCATTGTCATTGATTGAATTTCCCTTTGAAAGCCATAAAAATAATATGCAAAAACTCTTATTATGGTTTAGGGATCATATCATCAAGCATATCTTTCTTGATTTTTCTTTAACTATTTACATGAAAATGTTTTTAATTTCCTTTCAAATTTGATCATTCAATCACTACTTTTCGTAAATTTCTTATAATTCTTGACTTTTAAATAAAAATGAAATACTTGATTCAAAAAAATTATTTAAAAGCTTAGTTTTAAGGAACATTCTCCATTTCAAAAAACTTTTCTACTATATCTTCCATTAGCATAGCCTACCCATTGCTTGAGATTTTGTAAAGCCTCTTCTTCATCTTTTAGACTTTACCTATAAAAATTATTGTGAATATAAAATTTTGTAAATTTAAATAAATATATATAAATGGATTTTGGTAATTTCAAAATATTCAATTTTAAATATAATAGAAACTTTAATCATTTTAATAAACTATACCCCACAATTACTATTAACATTGATTTACAACTGAAATCATGCTTTCTAGTCTTCGCTTTGCAAATATATCAAAGTGATTAATATAAGTATTTAGTCTTAATATATTTGAATTACTAGATAACATTATGTAGTTGTGCTAATGTAACTTTAAAAAATTAATTATTGATAAATCACAATGCATTTCTTTATATATAAAAAAT
>LPNX010504142.1:301875-317618 GCA_001517045.1 Pseudotsuga menziesii | reverse complement strand
CATTAAATGACATCGGAATATTTTAAAAAAAATATCACTATGAAGCCAACATAATATTCTACAATTTTTTTTTTTACTGCAAGTCGAAATTCACATGGAATATATGTGTTTTGAGGGCTTCTATCTAGCACATTAGTAAAAAATTAGGTTTTCATCGCCAAATTTGGCCAAAAAGTGTTACCCATCTTCATGGAATCACTCAGTTGCGGATAAACTAAGTAAAGCAACACACTTTATACCTGTTAAAACAACTTATAAAGCTATTAACATTGCTGACATCATGAACTAAATCTTTCGCTTCCATGGAATTCCAAAGGTAATAGATTCTAACCGAGACCCTAAATTTACTAGAAATTTTTGGAAATATTTATTCAAAGGAATAGATACTAAATTGAATTCAGTACTACTTATCATCCACAAATGGATGGAAAAACAAAAAGAGTTAATCAAGTACTAGAATACATGTTACGAATGTATGTTAGAGACTATCCTAAGAAGTGGGAGGACTATTTCACTTGATTGAATTTTCTTATAATAACCATCATCAGGCTTCAACAAAGCTTAGTCCTTTTGAAATATTATATGGTAGAAAGTGTAACACTCCTATTACATGGAGTAATCCAATAGATAGATTGATGTTAGGACCTCACATGTTAAAAGAATTGGAACTAACAGTGAAACATGTACAAATCAATTTGAAACCGCTTAGGATAGAAAAAAGAGTCACGTTGACCTTAAAAGAACTCTGAAGGAATTCCAAGTAGGTGAGAATGTGTTTGTTAAGGTAACACCCAGAAAGAGCTCTTTTAAACTAGGGATTTGTGCTAAATTAGCACCTAGGTGTTGTGGACCATTCTAAATAATGGAAAAAGTAGGGCTAGTGGCATACCAGTCAGCCTTGCCGCCTAATATTAAAATACATAACGTATTTCAAGTTTCTATTTTGAAAAAGTATATACATGATGCTACTCATCTGATTGACTAGAATGTGATTCAGGTAGAACCATAAGGATATTTTCGGTGGAATCGGATTGTATTCTCGATAGGAGGGAAATTTTTCTCTGGAATCACACCATTGGATAGTTAAAGGTGTAGTGGAAACACCTCATTCCAGATGAAGCAACCTGGTAATTAGAGAGCGATATGTTGGTGGCATATCCAGCTCTGTTTCAAGAAGACTTAGAATAACTTAAGCAACATCGAGGACGATGTCGAGCTTAAGGGGGGGGGGGTGTTTGTAACATACGCAGGACTGAAAAATAAATATTTTTTATTTTTTCCAGTAAAAACATTATGTTAAATTTTATTGTAAAGTTTATGACCAAGTGGGTCAAGGATGACTGTAATTGAAGAATTATTTATTTTAATAATTAATAAAAGGAGACACCTATCCAAGGGAGGTTGTTAAATGAGTGTTCACTGACCCACTAGGAGGAAAGAAACATTGTAGAAGGTTGTTTGAGAAATGGAAACACTATCATTCACTTCTAGTCATTGCAGGAGCATAATCCCTAAAAAAGTGGTCATGTACCTTGAGAGGGGTAACTGAGTTGATGGCTCATTTAATTCTAAAACTTACCCAAAGGCCTAGGAAATATTATATAAACCATCAAATTGAGTAGGAGGCTCACCACTCATTCTAATTTCTGATAGAATGAACCTTGTGACTGCTGCAAACGGAAAGGTCAGGACTACAAGGAATTTGATGAGGGGATAGCTACAATGATTTGCTGAGTTAAGTCTTCTACTGAGTGCTTTGTTACATAAGTCTCCTCTGTGGCAGAGATATTTGTCCTATTTTTTCAATGAACAGTATTGGGGTTCCTAAGCAAGTAACTTTGGCTGCTTTAGGAGAAGGTTGGGTGGAACAGTCTCCCATGGGTGTTTGTCCCCTTTCTAGATTCTATCCAGGTTCAATTTCTATTTAATTTTTGAATATGTACTTTCATTTGGAATATGCTCAAGAAACTATAATTAGGATGTTTGAATATATTGTATTCTTTTTATATGAATGTTGTTAGGAACACTACGCTTATTAGTTTTTAAATTTAATGGATATATTTACTAGTTAGTAGTCTCTGTAAAATTATTTCATAATCAAAACAATGTTATTTTTGTATCGGTTTTAGATTGTTTTTACAGGTATTAAGAACTATTGAAAAGTTGGTACTAGGGATATAATTATTAGACTAAGCTTAAATAAAAATAATTTTGTATCACAATAAGGACTTGTAAAGGTTTCATAATAAACAAAACACAGATACATACTATAACATAGATATTCCATTTATAAGGATATATATATATATATATATATATATATATATATATATACTTAAGAACGGAACCCTGTTTATAGAGCTATAAACTATTTAAGGTTAAAACCTATAGTAAGATTATGCAGGTTTAAACATAACCTAAAACTTATTTAATGTTCAGATCCAAGTTTCATCCTTAATACTTTTGTTTAAAATAATTTTCCAGGATAAGTGTCTTGTCTCTTTAAAACAAACTCTAGCATTAATCTAGAATAACTAGGGTTCTAAATGAGCAGTAACAACAAATCTAGTTCACATAAGGACATCTCCTTAATGATTAAATTGTTTAATAACACGAAGTCGAGATTATCGATAGACTGTAGCTCCAGCTACATGCTTCACGTCAGGATGGTGTTGTTTCTGCAGTATTTCGCTTGCAGAAAGAAGTTACAGACAACCTTAGGGATTAATTAATTTAGAAACAATATGATTAACTAAACAAAGTTTAAATTCTTTCATGTGTAATGGAATCTTACCTATAGTCTCATGACCTATTAAATTTATATAAACAAATTAAATACTCAAGGTAAAAGCTTCATAGTCTTTAAACAAGATGACTAATCCCTAGCATCTTTTTATAACTGGTTTTGTTTATATATACATAGTCATACTATTAACATATGACCATCAAGGCCCATATATGTATTTTATAAACTGAAATAACGGTCTCACAAATAAATCCTTTTCCTTTAAGTTTTTTCAAAACCCTATTGACTATCAATTGAAGGATAACGAATGTGTAAAATTTTTAACTATTATCTAAAACTTATTTCTAGCATAGTACCTAAAACCTCACATAGTTTATTGTAATAGTCGAAGTCTGTTGAAAACCCTTATCTGAAAGCCTACATGGAAAAGAAAAGACTCCACGGTCGAATCCCTTCGGTTAATAGGTTACTTTAAAACAAACTAGGAACACTAAAATAACCTCGTATGCTATTAATATCATCCAACTCTTTTTAATACATTACGGCTTCACCGTAAGGTTAGCATTCCATTTGTAAACAAAATGGAGGAATCGTTAAACGATATTAAAACACGGTAAAAAAGCTTGGGTGTACACCAAACCCTCACGACCATTGCTCCACATTATACCCATTATAAAAGAAAACCAATAATGAATTTGTGATAGTTGCTTCTTAGCCCAAAAACAAGAATTGACAATAAGGCTACACGACCTTATCATGTTATAGCAAACATAAAAAATGAAAGATACAACGAAATAAGCAAGTGTATAAACAATCACTACATGAAAACCATAAATACAACTTTGGCATTTTAAAAGCATTGTTTACAAATAGCACAATGGGCTTATTACAGAATTGCATTCATTGTTTTATCAAGATAACAAAACTGTGTATAGAGTGTATTTCTAAGCCGAAAAAAAAATAGATAGAATAAAGGCTCATGGCCATGATTTTCAAGAGTTGTAAATAAACTAAGCCACAAATCCATTACAGGGTTAGACAAGCTAAAAGTTTGTACATTATAAAAACCATCAACATAATAGAAATATAAATATTTTTAAACCCCATAGCTCTCCAAGGAAAGTGGCATAGTTGTAAGACTCCACTTACAATGATCTATTCACATTCTAAAAGTACATAGTAGGGATGATTTTAAGGAACCATACTTATTTAAAAGTGTAAAATTGTTGGCGAATATTACCAATTCTTAAAACGGCAACTATAAAATGATTGGCGATATTTTTCAAAAAAATATTTTAAGCTCCAAGGATTTTATATCATTTATATAATAATTTGGTGATTTTTAAGGTGAAAAACATTTACCCCATCAAAATTGGGCGAAACATGACTTCAAAAAATGCAAAATGGTGAATCTTTTTTGGGAGAAAAACATGGAAAAATAGCCCACTAGGATAAAATTCACCCCTAAAATTATCCCTGGTACATAGTCACTTAGTTCATGAAACAAACCAAGTTTCAGTATCGAAACCCTCACGAGTACTTACAGTATCAACAAGTTTTAGAACCAACAAAATAATACATAGTGGCATAGTCATTTAAAATACTCCACGGGTAATACAAATACCATTACAATGAATATACATATTATACTAAAGCGATATATCAATGCCATATCACCAACCTAGCATAGAGTGGAAAGAAAACCCAACGCCATGAAAACACACCACAAGACCCAGTTGTCTCCTCAAGAGCCACGCAAGGTAATGACATGGGTCTTATAAGTCAAAAGGGGAGGTTTTATGGTGAGTATCCCATCCACACCCCATTGCAGAGTTGTCCTACACACAATACATTACTTTGGAATTTAAACCTTAGTTATCTTAAAATCCTGGTATAAAAGAAAAAAACAAATACTGAAGTTACATTTTACCTTCTCACCCTTCACAGTCACACAATCATCACCAAAATGAATATTGAAAACTCCATTAATGAATGAATCGAACATAGGCTGGTCTAGAAGGTGACGAGGGTCGAGTTTGGTGGTCCCTCCACCTCTGGTTACAGACAGTGGAATAGCGATGTCAAGTAGCCGAAGTCCTTTGGAGAAAATGAAGGAATTGTTAACTTCCTCCAGAAACCTAACAAAAAGACCCATTAGAGGAATTTTGAGGTCTAAAATGGGGCTCCTAAGGAAAATAATAAAATAATAGTTAAAATAATAAAATAATATTTATTAATTTTGGAGAAAGAAAGAAAAAAACTACTTTTTGTGTTCATCTTTTCGACATATCTCCCTGTGTTTTTACTCAAATTTCAATCGGGAGAGCTTGTTGGATACGGAATTTGATTATGCATCCAACGAGTACCCACACTGCATACTTTTGACAGACCCTGCTACCCCAAAAATAACAAATACCTGAAAAAATGTGATGATGTCATCATCACATTTTTTCAGGTATTTCTTATTTTTGGGGGAGCATGGTCTGTCAAAAGTATGCAGTGTGGGTACTCGTTGGATGCATAATCAAATTCCGTATCCAACAAGCTCTCCCGATTGAAATTTGAGTAAAAACACAGGGATATATGTCGAAAAGATGAACACAAAAAGTAGTTTTTTTTTTCTTAGTACCCACACTGCATACTTTTGACAGACCCTGCTACCCCAAAAATAAGAAATACCTGAAAAAATGTGATGATGACATCATCATTTTTTTCAGGTATTTCCTGTTTTTGGGGTAGTGGGGTCTGTCAACAGTATGCAGTGTGGGTACTCGTTGGATGCATAATCAAATTTCGCATCCAACGAGCTCTCTCGATTGAAATTTGAGTAAAAACACATGGAGATATGTCAAAAATACGAACAAAAAACGTAGTTTTTTTTATGACAAATATGTCAATTCAACCATTATGGTTGCCTCATTTTATTGAAATTATATTGGTTCTTGAATTCCAACTCACAAGAACTTATTGTTGGCACGTTTTCTTATAAGGCCCATTTTAGACCCCAAATTTCCTCTAATGAGCACAACATTGAAGACTCATTAAAACCTATAGGATTTTACACCTCATATGTTGCTGACAGCTGGAGTTTTTATTGAATTTACATGGTCCGAGAGGGGGTGATTTTATGACTCGAGTACCCTGCCTTTCTCCATCACACTTAAGTCAACTAGTGTGTCAGTACGAAGGAAAATAGCCTTGTTAAACTCTCCATGAATGGTTGTGGATAGAATATTAACACCCATTGTATATAGTTCAATCTACAAATGAAGCATTATCGTTGTTAATTATTATAACCTTTGGTACATCAAACCTTGTTATATATATACATTTAAAGTTGTACAAAATTTGAGTAGTTAGAAGGTTCCTTGCTTAGTACTTTTAATTGTTTTATTAAAAGGATAAAAATTGCTTAGGGATAGATCCTTGTCCAAACCTTAGGTTTTCCTTTTCTTTGTCCCTTATGGCATCTTAGCATAGAGCCTATTCTTTAACTATAGTGTTGAGGTACCTCACCTCCTGCACATATTTAAACAGAGATTCATGCATTAGTCATGATGACTAAGTAAGACCGGACCCATCCCTTGCGCAACTCAAGAGTAGAATCAAAACGACAATGAAAAACTGTCAAGTTCAACTGTAAAACAAGATGATAATATCATAAGTACTTGACTCTTATATCTAATTAAAGGAATTATGAATTATAACATCTAAGTTAATTGCAGTAATTTTTATTTATTTATTTATGAATTTTTAGCGATGTTACACTGGTCTTGTATTCGTCAGGTACATTAATGAAAAAAATCATATGAGGATACATCATGGAATCAACTATCTCTGACGAAGCATTACACAATAGCTTCAAGTTCGATCCATAGGTGTGGTTATCTCCTTGGAGTCCAACATTCCAAACCTCTTCAGAAATATCCACTGCATACTTTCCTTGACTAAGGAAAATCCCTTCTGTACTCTACCACACCTCCATCCCTAAGAAATAGTGCATCATCCCTAGGTATTTCATCTCAAACTTTGTGGAAATATTCCTCTTTGCATCTACAATGAGTTCATATTCTTTTGTCATAAACATGTCATCAACATATAGCATGGGCATCATGGTCTTCCACCTTCAAACTGGAAGTAAAGGTTGGAATCTTCTTTACTCTTGGTAAATCCTAATCTCATCACGAATTTGTCCATCCTGTTGTACCATATCAATATTATTTAACTTTGAGATCTTTTGTAGTCACTCCATCTGAAGCGGAGCACCATCCTCCCTCTGCACCTTGTACTCTCTATATCGGGTCATTTTGTCTGGAGTGGCAGGTAGCCTCCTCTACTACGGATCTTCTATGTATCCATCTAGGTTATCTCTCAAGGTCACTATATACCAAGATCCTCTATCTTGAACTTTGTTGAAAGTTCCTCTTGCACCATATGTAATCTTTCCATCTTCTGTAGGCTTCCATCTTCAACCTTGTAGCGAAGGTTGAGACATCCATCAATCTAGGTGACCTTTAAGCTCCTCATGTAACTATATGTGCTATCCCATGGCTTCCCTCTGAGTTTGTACAAATACTTCTATGCACATGTGGTTCTCTGCTCGATATGCACTTCTACTTCACTGGAGAAGTGTGTCTGGACACTGGAGCATGTCTCACCATAATATGCTCCCTCTTTATGAGAGAAACCATGAACCTTGCTTTTTACTTCTTGATGTTGTCATATGTTGCATGCTTGATCTTGTAGATTCACATGGAAGACACTACAGTCTTCCCTTCAAGTCTTGAAAACGCATCCTAGACATCATTCTCCATGATCAACTGGTACACTTCGATCATGGAATCCTGCCATTATTTCTTCATGGTTGCTTCTTCATGGCTGGAAGGATCTGCATCAGTGATGTCACACAATAGTTCCACATAACTGAAGTGTGTCTAAGGCATATTACTTTTTTTGGAAGTTCCTTCATACTTTTCTTCATCTTTGATGATATCGTATGCCTAAGACGGTCTTCACTATCTCTTAAGGTGGATCTACCTCTCTCTGTGGTTCGTTCATGTCAATATTATCATATTCTTCCACCATGGTGTCTTTGTCCCTAAGAGATTCATTTTCTTCTTCATGTATGTTGTTGGAGTGAATATTCTAGTTAAATGATCATCACTTGTTCTTCGGAACAAGTCTCATCCTTATTTTCTTGTAGGTGATTGCATGTGATATTTCCTACAAGTCAAATTTAGTTGCATGATTAAAAATATTTCATAATTTCCAAAACATAGTTATAGTGAAAAATTCTAATGCATAAAGATATATGTCACATAGTCATGCAACTATATTATCCCATGCAACATTTGTCCATATCCCATATACATACGGTAACTTTTTAGATTCCTTCCATCTCTACGAGAACATTATTAAGAGTGTGCACTACTCCCAATATATCACCAAATATGTTTCACTCTAGATAAGTAGCAATGGAATGTTGTACAACACCATAGGCTACTTACTCATCATATGCAAGTTGGTAGTATACTGTTCATAAATGGAAACACTTAATCATGCATAATACATCAACTGAATATAAATATGCGCATAACTAAACAATATCATTTAAGTAGCTAGATATGTAGGAAATGACAATTTAAGAACTTATCATTGGTTGGTTGGTTGATGTAATCCCTCTTGATCCTTGTCTTCTTGTGGGAATTACTGGAGTATTTGACAATGTTCTATACTTCATCATCTTATTTTGGGAACCTGTTTCCATCTTACCTATGATTGAGCAAGTCTTCTATATCATAGATCATATGATATTGCATACTGGTTATGAATCAGAGTGTCACTTCTTCATTCACAATTTCATCTCTTCTTATCCACATACTGATATGGATAAGATGTTCTTATGTTTTCATGCGTTGAATCATTTTGGATTAAAGTACATATTCCTCATCACTTAAGGAATCAACTCTTTCTTCTCCAAATATTTCCATTTTTTATTCATCATCTTCAACGATGTGAGAATGATGTCCTTTCTTGTTCGACTTCTTATTTGAGGAGCCTTTATTTATGGGACAATATCTGGAGAAATGTCCCTTCTCATCACAAGTGTAGCATCGAATGTTGGAAGGATCTCTTCTAAAATTATTTTGTCTTTTGTGATTATGGTCCTCCCTTTTGTTTTGATGGTGATCCTCCTTCTTTCTATGATATCTTCTTATGTGGAATGTGAGAGCTTGATATTTAGTTTCTCCCATCTTCTCTTCTATTTTCATGAATCGATATTCTTCATGTGTGCATTCTTCTGAGAGTATGTTGAATTGATCAACCTTCTTCTGGAACATAATCCTTGAATGAATGAATCCCATGACCTAGGGATACCATTCAAGGTGGTCATAACAATCTCTCCTTCTTCTACATTCTCTTTGATTGCTTCAAGTTGTTCGTTGATTTGAGAAACCCTTATAAAGTAGGATTGCATGGTCTCTAAGTTTTGTATCTTCACATTCTTTTGTTGGTTCCTCAATGTCATATTCTGGTTGATGTTATTTCCTTTGAACATCTTTGTTAAAGCATCGAACACTTACTTCAGTGTCTTTAATGGTGAAAAATGGGGGATAAGATGATGCTTAATAGAATCTACAATGATTATCTTGGCCTTAACCATGTTCTTCTTATGGATATCCTTAGCCTCATCTCCCTCTGGTTCCGAAACTTCCTTACTGATATACTAATCCAAGTCATTTTCTTCAAGGATTAGGGAGATCATGTACTTCCATGCTCAGAAGTTATCATCTCTCCCAAGATTATCCTCGATATGGGTATTACGAGTCATTTTGAAATGAGAACCTCAAATGGAAATAACAGAGAATTAGATCGTACTAATTGAGGTTCCCGACCTGATTTTGGAGTTTGCTGACCTAGTGTTTTTCAAAGAAAACCTAATTTTCCAAATTTAGAGTTTTGGAATTCTGTATGGATAGAAATATGCGCCTCCTTGAGGAAAATTTCTTAATAAGGTCCTTTTCCAAAAGCCTCTAAAACTTGATGCCCTAGTTTCTTCCTGTAGTGTCCTGCAGTAAAAAATTCAAACTTCTCCAAATTTGATTTTGTTTCCACCAAAATATGTTCCCTCTTGTGGCGAGTTATCGTATCCCCTATTTTCTTGATGATACATGGAGAGAAGAACTTGAACTAGGAATCCCTAGTTTCTGTTATTGTACAGTGCCTTGCCTTCTTTCAGAGAGGCTCTAATACCATGTTAGTTTTTCTGATATTATTAAAATTGATTAAGATCTTTTTATAAAATAATAAAAAGCACAACAAGATGCATAATATAGAGAATATACATAAGACACAAAGATTTTCCTCAAGGAAACCATAAAGGAGAAAGCCCCACAAACTTCATCAGAATAGTTCTGTCGCTAAGACAATATCAAAAGATGGAAAAATCGGATTATAAGAAGTCTTCTCTAGATATCCCTCTCTCCTCATGCAAACTTGAGTGAGTGATTGTGTGTATAAATGAGGGAGGGTGCCTCCCTATTTATACCTATCAAGTAAATGACCTAACAACTTGACTGGATGACTTCACCTAGGGGGCTTAAAAATAAATTTTATTATATTCAATTTGGGGACTACTTCCTCGACTTACAATTGAGGGTTTACCTCAATGAACATAGACAATAATGACATCCAAAAAGGACGTAAACAAGTCTCCAATGGTGGTACAACAATACACAATAATACTATAGATCAAAATATCTTATGAAGTTACAATTCCAAAAAAAAAAATGATTTATGGTCAAATGATAAGTGGTTTTTAGTTTGTGGTGAATGGTTGTTGTAGGGTGGGTTGAGTGCAACACTCTCATTTTTTGTTTTTTATAAGTCATTTGATTTTGCGTAATCTAGTGCATAAGATCGGTGCCATTTCTCAATTTCCAACACTTGAAGACAAATGTTGAAACAACTATATTTACTTCCCGATTAGCCTTTTCTAGTGAAGAAACTTGAGTCGTCGATGAAATTCATGATAGTTTTCATTTACCATAAATGATTTTCAGTCAACAATAAATGGTTTTCGGTCAATGTTAAATGGTTGTTGCAAGGTAGGTCAAGTGAAAATCCCCTATTTTCTACTTTATTTTCTACTTTTTTCACCAATCATTTGAGTCCGTGCAATCCAACACATAATATTGGCACCATTTTTACACTTTCATCTCTTGAAAAAAATTCAATTACCCATTTCCAGCAATGAACTTGATTGGTCGATCAAACTCATGACACTTTTAGTTTACAATAAACAGTTTCCATTCAATGATAAGTTGTTTCCAGTTAATGGTTAATCGTTGTTGCAGGGCAGGTCAAGGGAAACACCCTTGGTTTTTTTAACCAATCATTTGATCTCACACAATCTAACACATGAGATCAGTTTTGTTTTTAAATTTCTATCAATTGAAAAGAAATGATGAAAATAATTCCCTTTACCAACAATGAGACCTGAATGGTCGATTAAATTTGTGACATTTTTCATTTTTTAGAAGTGGTTTCCAGTCATAGATAAGTGGTTTTGGTTAATGGTGAATAACCAAATTTTTTATCAATCATTTTATTTAGAAAATTTCTAGAACATAAGATTAGAGTCATTTTTCANAATTTACCATAAATGATTTCCAGTCAACGATAAGCATTGTTTGCTAACAATAAATTGTTGCTACAGTGTAAGTCAAGGGAAACACCCTGTTTTATTTTCAATAATTTTATTCTGCGCAATTTGACACATAATATCGATACCATATAGTACACAATACTTGAAAACAACTGCTTAAAGCACTACCTTTATTTCTTGACTACTCTTTTTCAACAATGAGACCTGAGTCGTTGATCAAACTTGTAATACTTTTCGTTTATAAGCATTTTTATTTAACAATAAATGGACACTATAGGGAAGGTTGAGGGCACTCTCCTAATTTTCTTTTTTATTAATCATTTAATTTCATGCAATCTGGCGCATAAGATTCATGCCATTTTCACATTTTTTAAACTTAAAAACAAGTGTTGAAACCGCTGCCTTTATTTCCTCATTACCCTTTTCAAGTGTCGAGACCTAAGTTGTTGATCAAATTTTCCACACTTTTCATTTACCATAAATAGTTTATGGTTAATGATAAGTTGGTTAATAGTAAATGGCTATGGCAGGGAGGGCTGAGGCCAATGCCCTTATTTTTTTAATGAATCCTTCGATTAGACATAATATGGCACATAAGAAAGACACCATTTTTTAATTTTCAACATATGAAAACAAATACCAAAACCACTACTTTTATTTCCAGATTACCCTTTTCTAGTGATGAGACTCGACTTTTTGATCAAATTTGTGAAACTTTTAATTTACCTTAAACAATTTATGGTCAACGATAAGTTTTTTTCGGTTAACGGTAAATGGTCATCGTAGGGTACGTCGAGGGAAGCTCCCTCGTTTTTTGTTTTTTATAAATCATTTAATCACTCAATCTAGCACATAGTATTGGTGCCATTTTTGAATTTTTGACACTTGAAAACAAAATACGAAACAAATTCCTTTATTTCCTGATTACCCTTTTCTAGCAATGAGATGTGAGTCATCAATCAAATTCGAGGCACCTTTCCTTTAACATAATTAGTTTTATGTCAACTATAAGTGGTTTTCCCTTAACAGTAAATGGTACTATGTAGGGTGGGTCGAGGGAACCGCCTGTGTTTGTTTATTTTTTTCAATCATTTTATTTTGTGCAATCTAGTGCATAAGATTCACACCATTTTTACATTTTCCACCTGAAAACAAACTCTAAAACCACTCCCTTTATTTCTTGATTATCCATTTCCAGTGATGAGGCTTCAGTGATCAATCAAATTCATCACACTTACAATTTACTATACATATTTTTTTTCAATGATAAGCTATTTTTAGTTAATAGAAAATGGTCGTTGCAGGGTGGGACGAGGGAAATGACTATGTTTTATTATTTTTTTAATCAATCATTTGATTTCACAAAATCTGGCACATAAGACCAACACTATTTTTAATTTTAAGGGACCTGAAAACCGATGTTGAACCACTTTCCTTTATTTCTTGATTAACCTTTTAGATCATATTCACAACACTTTTCATTTACCATAAATGGTTTTGAGTGGACGATAAGTATTTTTTGGTTGATGGTAAATGGATGTTGTATGGCAAATCAAGGGAAACACCCTCGTTTTTTTAATAAAAAAATTGATTTCATGCAATTTGGTGCATAAGATCACCATCATATTTAAATTTATGGTACCTGAAAACAAACAATGAAACAACTGCCTTTACTTATCGATTACCCATTTTCAATGAGGAGACCCTTGACATGATTCATCAATCAAATGATTTTTGGTTAATGATAAGAGGTTTTTGGTTAAAGTTAAATGGATGTTGTAGGGTAGGTTGAATGATGGAGGTGATTGGACCAATATATATGAGGTTCATAGATATACCTATATTTAATGATGTTAAGTTATTTAGTCCTTGACATTATTATGAAGAAATGGATTATAGATACTCTAAAATGAAAATATTGTTGAAATTTTTAGGTGAAAAGTTTAGTGTTGGGGACTTACCTATTGTAGCTATTGTTAAATATTTCAGTGAAATGGATAAATTTATTTGTACTATTTATAAATCATACCCTAAAAAGCATATGTTCGCAACATGGGATGTATGTGGGGATGAACTTGAATGCTTTTAAGTATTTCTTTGATTGATGCGATTATGGGAATATATCCTTGCTATTCCAACAAGTACAATAGTGTGTGAAAGAGGCTTCTCAAAACTAAACATGATAAAAATGATGGTAGATGAAGAATTTCATTGAAGAAATTGGATATGTAAATGTTTTTCTCTCTTAATTCACCTCATGCTCTAAATGGGGTAGATTGAAATGCTATTTATGATGTATGGAAGCAAATGAAAGATAATAAAAAAAAATCTTCCATCCAATAAATAGGTTGTTGTTTTTAGTGATATAAGTTCAAATACTTTTGAAGAATATCAAATGAATCCAAGAAAAATGTTTTCTTAGTATTTTGTTGGAATGTGCTCATTTATGTAATATAAATAATAATTTTGTGGACCTTGCTAATTTCAAAGAAATTTTTGTTTATTTCTTAGGTTTTATTCAAAATTTATCATTTTTTTATGTAATGAGTGTTTTATCATTTTTTCATTTTTTTGAAGTGCTTAGTTAATTTATAATTGTTCATTAAGATACAATTATTTATATGATCCTTCATCTTTGAAGGGCTTGAAGAATATATGTCCTTCAAATTTAAATTAAGACCACCCTTCAAATTTGATCACTAAGTCTATGTAAAAAGATGACATGCACAATTTAAAAATCATCCAAATTTTTCATAACCACTAAAAAAAGCTTTATCATAAAAACATTGTGATATACAATTAATCCTTAATTACTCGGAGCGATATTTAACCTATACTTAAGTAAATGGTAAATACTTGCATTAGCATTGCTTTAATTTTTAATCCAAGAAGGGAATGCGGAAAGGAACTTTTCTTAGGATCTAAGAAGGAAATGCGGAAGGAGAGGTGTGCTTATTATTATTATTATTATTATTGGTTTAGGTTAGTAACTCAATCCATTACATTTTTTATTAAATGGAATGTTGATTGTTATGTTATAGAATGCAATTTTTAAAGCTATAATGTATAAAATATGATTGAATTTATAAAATATGACTAAATTTATGTAACTAATCATGATTATCAATTTAGTTTCCATCGGTCTGTTGAGGTGTTTATTGTCGTCAATCAACGAGAGAATTTCATCTCCTAGGATGTCATTGGAGTTCTCCTAATCTAGCAAATTGTTGGTGAGAGTGTGCATATCCAATGCAGGGTTGTCGAGCTCTCGTAGTGAGTTTTAAAATCCTAAAAATATTCCAAATATCTCTTTCATTGTCATCGTGTAACATACTCAAAATTCCTAAATGTAAATTCTGAGAAAATGGGGTAAATTTTTCGCTTTTACTATATCAAAAAGTCAATCATGTTAGTATTTTCAGAGTGTGTAATCACATTAATGTAAACTCTACTATCATTTGACCTAACAACTGTAATTAAATTAAATTAAATTCCACTGAGTAGTTGATAATAGAACTATACCAATGACCATACTAGAACCAGAATAATGGTAAGAACTTTATACCTCAAATACAGAATCATACTTTGTTGCAATTAAGGGCCGTTAAACTGCAATCACTCTAATATAAGTTAATATTATTGAATTTTAAGATAGATACGACCGTTTCATTAGTCGTTATACTATCCCTCAATTGGGATAGCAATTAGACATTAACCATTTCTTTTAAAGGTCATTGACATTCCACATAACAAGGTACTATCCTTGTACTTATATTCTTGGGTGCAACCATCCAATATGAAGCATGGGTCATGAGTGGGACAGAGAACAAAGTTTAAACACATAGCACATGATAGAAACAACTAAACTAAGGAATATGCACCTAAACAACAAATTAATTTTACACTTGTCTTTTGAGAGCTATTCCACCATTGAATGCAGCTCCTGCAACCACCACTTTATGTAACTCAATATGAATACTAGTACCATAAATCCAAGAGCATAAATATTATATACAAGCTAAATTACATCCATAAACAAAACTAACTGAACTAAGAGTACTTCTTTGAGCTTGGGAAACTGAAAATGTGTGTATGACTTTCCTCCCAACCGTAGGATTCATTTAACGTATGTTTTCACATCTAAAGCCACCCCCGAGCCGGGCAATGAATCCACTAAGGTTTGGGAGACGGTTAACTCCTTTACAAAGCTTTTGGCGACAATGTACAAAGTTTATCCTGAGATATTACCAGAGCTTATAGGTATAACCCCTTTACTCCATGCTTTAGGTTATGTATCACATACTCTTATTTACACAAGTCAAGAATCCT
>LPNX010504142.1:285905-300612 GCA_001517045.1 Pseudotsuga menziesii | reverse complement strand
TATATATATATATATTATGAAGAAAGGGATTTCAAATGGTAAGGTTTATAACAACACAAAGTATTGAACATTGTCAATGAGCTTTTGATGCTCATGTCATGATCTATACATTGCAGATATGCTTAGAATTTGAGATTTCATACATTCAGCGCAGAAAATCAAATGCAGAGATGAAAAATGTTTCATACCAATACAAATTTTAAACGATTCTAAATCAAATTTACATAGACTTAGGCAACCAGATCCCAAGACATTCAAATCCAAAGATGCATTACCAGAATCCCCTAGACATGCCAATATCATCAACCACATACAAGGATAAAAAGAAAGGAATACCTCCTCGATAAGGGTTCAAAACCTAGACTTCCGAAATAATCATTCGACATGCAAACATAGAAATAAAAAAGCATACAGAGATCTTTCCAAATCTAAAAGGCAGGACAGAATTAAAAGGCTTCCAGTTCTAAAATGCAGTCAAAGAGTGAATTTACCTTTTTAATTAACCTTTAAGTTCTTAGTATTTATTAGTAGAATTATATACAAACTCAACTTTAAATAAAAAACCAAAAAGTTTCATCCTCAACACTAAACTCTTATAACTATTTATGCATTATCTCCTTACATACTAAACTCTTATACATGTTTATAGATTAACTCCGTACATAAAGATATCCCTTCTACTTATGTTAACTTCATGCTCTATTAATAACTCTTAGCAATCAAAACATGTCTTTTAATTTCTTGAGAGACTTAAATGATATTGTGTTACATTTTATCCATGTATCCCACTAAATAGACTCCTCGACAAAGGCTTAAGACTATTTATTAAAGTATGTAAAATATTATAGAATTCTTTCTATAGAGACCTTTAGAAAGACCAATTATAAAAGTGTATAAAATATTCTACCATACTTTATATGGAATTCGTCCTCTAAAGGCCGCTCCAACTAATGCATGGGTTGACAACTATAAACATAGTAGAAGCAATATACTCTTTTTTTAAAGGAGAATGGAATGGATCTCTTCTATACGACGTTGTTGTTAACGCTTAGCAAACATAAATATATAAATCCCGAGAAGGTCATGGAGTTGACAATAGAATGATTGCCCTTACAATCATATCATTCATTTCTCGGTCAATGTGCAGTTTGTTAAACTGCGTCTTCAACGGGATCTTCCCAATCTCCCTCTGAGGTCATTCAATGCTCAAATATTCTTTTATGGAGTAGCCCCCTCTTAAAATTTTAATGAGGCTTGGCTCCCTCTGTCGCTGCCCTCCATTCTCTCTTCAACACACTGCCTAAAGGTAATTAGCTACTTCCAACTTTCTAGACAAAACGCTCAAATTTCGGGGAAACCTAAGATCTTGTCTCACGTGGAACCTAAGTGTTTCCAAAGCTTCACTTCCGAAAAAAAGAAAATAAAAAGGAACTATCTCATGAGGGATTTATTTAATAGTTTAAGTCTAGTTATTATAATATTTGTGTCTATTATTTTAAGAATACCACTATACTAATAATTAGCCACTTTATAAACTATGATATTCGTTATTTTATGCATGAAGAATATCATAACATTTGGAAGTTCCTTTCCCTGGAATGTTTGTGGGCCTAATGGTTAAGAGCATGTGTTTCCTCTTAGGAGGTCACGGGTTCAAATCCAGAGGGGGGTAGTGTATGTACACCTTTGTAGACTTTAGCAGTTAAATCGCTGCGCAGAGGGGGGTCCCTTGTCCCACAAACAAGGGGGTCTCATACACCAATTTGGTGTCTCGCTTGGCAGTGACCTTAAAAATAGATTATTATTATTATTATTATATAATTGTTCATCGAAAAGTACTATTTCATTCATCACTCTATTTTAAGAGCGACCTTAACTTAGGAGGGCCCTTAAGTGCTTTTATAGCATCGAATGAACCCCAACAATTCACTCTTTCATCAGTTCTTGTCACTAAGATGACTTGTATTGTCATTAATTAGATTAGACATTTAAACCCTTTCCCCTAGTGGAATTCGTAACCAATCATCGTTTTAGTTGTACACATTTTCAGTCTCCTAGCATAATTAAATTTCATCTACAATTTTGATGAGGCTAGAATTTGCACTTACAGTTCTCTTTACTGACGTCTTTTTTTTCGTCTTCCGGTCGTGTACTGAGAGGATGTTACACACTACCTCCTTAGAATTAACACCGTCCTCGATGTTACATATTCAACCAAGGTTTTGTGTTCATTTCCCTTTTAGGTACTTATTGCTTTCTTCCGTATCCTTCGCGATGTTTTTCAGCTTTGCTTTGATCACCTTCAATCCTTTGTGTTTTCCACAAGCTTTTATCCTTCATAACCTGTAATTTTGTGCAACAAAACTAGGTATTCCAAAATTTATCGAGTAAACATGTCATTAGTTCATAATCCAACTCAGAACATGAACAAAAAATCCTTTCTGCAACACAACATTTGCAATTTACGAAACTTATTTTAGCTCTTGTTTTTTCTTTTATCATCATAAGAAGACCTAATACAGGATTACCTTCAAAATAATTCATAAGTAATTCAGATTTACTTATCTTTTTCGAAGGACGTCTTTTACCTCTGGTACTTGGATGCTTTAACTAGTCCCCAATTGGACATAGACATTTCTTTCAATCATAAGTTAGCATCATCTATTTCACATAATTTTAAGCAATAACCTTTTCAATGTACCATTCACCCTCGCTCTTGAGGGAATTTTTCCTACTTAAGTATTCATAACATTTACACATGCAGACATTCGATAGTCTAGTTATTAGGAGAATCATTAATATGTGTTTTATTTTATCATCATGTAGTTGAACAACTTTCAAGAACACTTTTTGTTGATAAATCAAACTCTCCCTTGAGTTTTTCATCTTTAAGAGTTCTTTGCTAAGCATTGAAATCTCTATCTCTCTTGAGTTGCTGACACCAATTGGTCTTACTGGCTAAAACTTAGAGGTTACTCTTTTGATTGCTAGTCAAATGTTTTCCCCTCAAAAACATTAAACAATGTCATGTTTTCCAGATGCCAACTTTGTGCCTAGGTCTTTCCATTGATATCACAGACTCTTTCATAATTCCCCTCAAGCCTCCTCGCTTTAGTCCAGGAAAGTAGAGTTGAATCCTCAATTTTTCCCCTTGGTGTTCCCTCATGGAAGAGATTATTTTCCCCTCAAGCCTTCATGCTTGAGTCCAAGAATTTCTTTTCCACCCAGCCTCTTACTTGAGTCTAGGAAAATATCTTTTAACTATTAATCATTTATTGGATTTTCATAATTTGATACTTCCAACATTTTGTAAACATATACAATCATTTCAATAATACTTCAATTTCCTTTGGTTTACACCTTCTTATCTTTTGCGAAAGACTACTTCATTAAGTCATTCGCTTAGTGATGTTTAATGTCTATGACAATGCATAATTCTAACCAAAGATAAACTTAGTTATGCTTTACAATGAGGTCTTGTAGTAAAATTTGATATTGACTTCAAACTGGAGTATATAACTTATTGTGGTTAATAAGATAACATGTTAAAATCTATCATAAATGAAACAAATATAAAGAGCTCTGCAAACTAGGATCATAACCTGGTCATAAACTAAGATATTTCTGTTAACTAAATCTTCAAGGTTAAGTAAATCTCACCCAAGATCTATGGGGAGGGGGTTTCAAAAATATTTTCATAGAGCTCTTACCATGAAACTGTATTGTCATGATGAAGAGGTAGCAGAAATGGAATGCTTCAATTTCTCCAATATATAATTCATGCCTTAGCAAATTCATACATGCATCTGGTGACAAACATAATGCTTCAAAAGAAACTTAACAACCATTTTCTGACTATAGATTTACTTAATAGGGAATTTTAAGGACCAACTTAATTAGCCATTATCCTTAAGTTCGCTTGCACCAAATTAAGTTTCAATTTATACTACTTCCCTTGTCATTGATGCATTTTAATTAGAGCAACCATATATGCTCTCATCATCAAATGTCTCATTTAAAATTTAACTTTCTTTATCTTACATGTTGCACGATCAACTCTTATGCAAATCATTTTCATAAACAGTAATTCAAACAGTACACAACTTACTTGTGTATACGTGGGTCCATTTGGCCACAGTGTTTGAACCTGAGGCTCTGATACCATTTTGTAACATACCCAAAATTCCTGAATGTAAATTCTGAGAAAATGGGGTCATTTTTTCGCTTTTGCTATATCAACAAGTCAATCATTTTAGTATTTTGAGAGTGTGTAATCACATTAATGTAAACTCTAATATCATTTGCATCTAAACAATAGTAATTAAATTAAATTTAGTTTCACTGAGTAGTTGATAATAAAGCTATACCAATGACCATACTAGGACTAGAATAATGGTAAGAACTTTATACCTCAAATACAGAATCATACTTTGTTGCAATTAAGGATAGTCAAACTACAGTCACTCTCATATAAACGAATATTATTGAAGTTTAAGATATATACAACCATTTCATTAGTCGCTAGACTATCCATCGATTAGGATATAAATTACACATTAACCCTTTCTTTTAAAGGTCGTTGACATTCCTCATAACAAGGTACCATTCGTGTACTTATATTCTTGGGTGCAACCATCCAAGATGATACATGGGTCATGAGTACAATAGACAACAAAGTTTAAACACACTGCACATGATAGAAACAACTAAACTAAGGAATATGCACCTATACAACAAATTCATTTTACACTTGTCTTTCGAGAGTTATTCCACCATTGAATGCAACTCCTGTAACCACCACTTTATGTAACTCAACATGCATATTAGTACCATAAATCCAAGATCATAAATATTATATACAAGGTAAATTACATCCATAAACAAAACTAACTGTTAAGAGTACTTCTTTGAGATTGGGAAACTGAAAACATGTGTATGACTTTCCTCCCAATCGCAGGCTTTATTTGACGTATGTTTTCCTATCTAAATCCACCCTCGAGCTGGGTGATGAATCCACTAAGGTTCGGGAGACAATTAACTCCTTTACAAAGCTTTTGGTGACAATGTATAAAGTTTAACCTGAGGTATTACTAAATCTTACAGGTATAACCCCTTTACTACATGATTTAGGTTATGTATCACATACTCTTATTTACACGTCACGGATCCTATTGCTAAATCATGCAATTATACTATTATTCTGATTTTAAGTAAGTTTCATACATANATATATATATATATATATATATATATATATATATATATATATTATGGAGCAAGGGATTTCAAATGGTAAGGTTTATAACAACGCAAAGTATTGAACATTGTGAATGAGATTCTGACACTCATGTCATGATCCATACATTGCAGATATGCTTAGAATTTGAGATTTCATACATTCGATGCAGACAATCAAATGCAGAGATGAAAAATGTTTCATACCAATACAAAGTTTAAATAATTCCAAATCAAATTTGCATAGACTTAGGCTACCAAATCCCAAGACATTCAAATCCAAAGACATAGTCAATATCAAGACGCATTACCAGAATCCCCTATATATGCCAGTATCATCAATCACATACAAGGATAAAAAAAGGAAGACCTCCTCGATAAGGATTCAAAACCTAGACTTCCGAAATAATGATTCGACATGCAGACAAAGAAATTAAAATGCATATAGAGGTCTTTCCAGATGTAAAAGGAAGGAAAGAATTAAAAGGATTCCAGTTCTAAAACACAGTCAAAGAGTGAATTTATCTTTTGAATTAACCTTTAAGTTCTTAGTCTTTATTAGTAGAATTCTATACAAACTCAACTTTAAATAAACAACCAAAGAGTTTCATCGTCAATACTCAACTCTTATAACTGTTTATGGATTATCTCCTTACATACTAAACTATTATAACTATTTATAGATTAACTCCTTACATAAACTGAAGTGAATATTTATTTGTTCACACAATCAATATTACCAGAGCACCTGGAATATTAAATAAGCCATTAATAGGGAAAATATATATTGATGAATGAATATATAAGATATGATAGGTTACGATGATGTCTTGGCCTTAAATATGGCTTGCACACTTGATGTTGAGGAGACACGTCTTTTCCTAATCACCTAACTATTAACTATTAATTATTTAATTATTATCTTTATTTATGTTTGTTACATTGCCACTATCTTAGAAAGGCTTTGTCCTCAAAGCCTTATAATGTCATTGCATCATTTTTTGTGATGTTGTGGTTGACGAAACATGTCGATACAAACTGCTAAGTGTAGAGAAAAACTTTCGATATTTGGATGGGTCAATCCATCCCAAATTGATTTTTTGTTGACTGTTGGGATTCCCTACTGATCTATCATCAAGAGATTTGATCACATTAGTACCGTTATCTTTCGGCATTTCCCACTTTTTAGAATATTAGTTTTTATGGTTGGGGTGTCGATAGGGAATTTTCACAATGTCATTTTCTTTTATGACTATCGTCTTTTGATTATTGATCTGAGGGAGCAGTTGTATTTTCGTCTCTTGAGTTTTTAAGGTTTCATTCTTTATCTTGTCCAACATGTTTTCTAACTGCATGTTATCATTTTGAAACTTCGTAATCACTTCTACATGTGATTTTCTGTCATCTTTAGACTTCTTAAGTTGTTCATTAAGATCTTTGTTATGGATTATGATGCAACGATTTTCTTCCTATTTGTCTAGAAATTTTCCTTCAATGTCTTCCGTAGATTGTTCTATCTTCTGACTACTTTTCAACTTCTTAATTTTTGTGACTAGTGTCTTTTTATGATTTCTTAATCTGAAAATTTCTTCAAAATTGTTGGATAGTTCTTTATTACTCTTAGCAATCTCCAACTTGTGTGTCTTTTTTGAGTCATCATTTTGTTGTTGAAGAACTTTTATCTGTTGTCGATATTGGTTGACCGCTAATTCTTGATCTTCTAATCTCTGTCGTATGTGTGTCAATTCTTTATCTTTGTCGTTAATAATTGAATATATAATAAATGATATGTTACAATGATGTCTTGGCCTTAAATATGGTTTAGACACTTGATGTTGAGCAGACACGTCTTTTCCTAATAACCTAACTATTAACTATTAATTATTATCTTTATTTATGTTCATTACATAAAAATATCCCTTCTACTTATGTTAACTTCATACTCTAATAATAATTCTTAGCAATCAAAACATTTTTTTTAATTTTTTAAAAGGCTTAAATAATCTTGTGTTACATTTTATCCATATATCCCACCAAATAGAGTCCTAAACAAAGGCTTAAGACTAATTATTAGAGTATGTAAAATATTATAAAATTCTTTCTATAAAAACCGACCTCTAAAGGTTAAGACCAAATTATAAAAGTGTATAAAATATTCTACCAGAAAGTCCATCCTCTAAAGTCCGCTCCAACTCATGCATGGGTTGACAACTATAAACGTGGTAGAAGCAATATATATATATTTTTTAAAGGAGAATGAAATGGATCTCTTTTAGACGACACTTTTGTTGACGCTTAGCAAAGGTAAATATATGAAGGGAGAAGGTTATGGAGCTGACAATAGAATGATTGTCCTTATAATCATATCATTCAAAACCGCGCCTACCCAAAGGAGAGGGGCCATATTCTTGTGAAGCTAGTGCTTGAGATGAGTGGGGATTAATGCAGAATTTAACCCTAAAGAAAAATGGTTTCTCTTTCACAGTTATTTACTAAAAAAATATCTTTATTCATTCAATAATCTAAAACTATCTGCAAGCACTTTATTACCAAAAGCACTTCAAGTCATGAAACTATACATGCACCCATCTAAGGTATTTGTCATAACCAGATTGTTAATAATAGACTCTTCCCATAACGGGATTATTAATACTATAATTTTTTTTCGAAAAGAAGGCCGACTCCATCCATCCTAAAGAAGAGCATAAAATGATTTGAAGGAAGGGTCAATATGGTCTTACCTTTTACATCGCTGATCAATGCAACCAAAGCGGTTCATACTTTGTCTTCATTTATCGTTTTAGTTGTACATGTTTTGAGTCTCCTAGCATAATTAAATTTCATCTATAATTTTGATGAGGCTAGGATTTGCACTTACAATTCTCTTTACTTACGTCTTTTTTTCCATCTTTCGTTCTCGTACTGAGGGGATGTTACACTTTGGCTTAGTTTCTGATATTTTTTTTTATCAAGTTTTTGTAGGTTCTCACTACTTCTATGATTGATCAAATAGACTACATTTGCTCGAGATAATCCCTGACTATAGCTTGAAATTACAATGGTAAAAGAAAATCTTTTTGAGGAAATTCCAAATTGTGATGTGGTTTCTATTTCCTAAACCATTGCATATATTAAGCCTGGTTGACATTATGACCATTACAATATGCATATCAATGTTATATACTAGCATAGATCTATCATAAATATATTTCTAATGACATTTTATTTTATTTTACTTTGTTTATCTTATGAGTAGATATAGATTTTTTAATTATTTTTTATTATATTTCTTTTTTATCTTATGAGTTCGCATAAAAAAACAAAAATAATTAATTTTACTTTTGGTACACAAGGTTAGTTCTTTAGTTACACATCTCCATAGTGGGTTTTAAATACATGTCTACTATGTGTGCACCATATTGGGTTGTAAGGACATGTCTACTTTGTGTGCACCATATTGGGTTGTAAGCACATGTCTAGTCTCTTTGCAATTATATATATATAGAGAGAGTACTCTCTTTATGTTTTTGTAAGATATGAGAATTCAATATTTAGTATACTTATTATAAATGTTATTAAAAAAAAACAACTATTTTTATGAGAACCAAAATTAAATTTTACACCTTAGATAATGTATTAAAAAGTCATATAAAAATTTCTTGACTACTTCTAGTAATGACATTACAAATAATGTGGATTCAATTTTATTTGTTTAATCAATGTGTCTTGTCATGATTAAAGAAAACAAAAATTCAATCCTATCTCTATGACATTGCAAATAATGTGGATTCAATTTTATTTGTCAATAATTAAAGAAAAAAATATTGTTTTCATCAATATCAATTGATAAAATAAACAAACAAATAAAAATTTGAGAAGACTTTTAGACCAGTAATTACTATCCTTTTGTTTTTTACAAGCTTCTTAATCAACAAGTTCTCTAGTTTTGTACAATCGGACAAGTTGTTGGGATATGGCTAGCAAAACAAAATTCACTTTTATCTTTTTTATTTAATAAAAAGAGTTAAAATCATTTCAATGTTATTTTCTTCTATTTAATAAAGCAAGTTAAAATCTTTAATTTTAAGTTGTACACAATTTATGAGAATCACTTTAATATGGCAATAAAATAAATTAAAATCACTTTAATATTGAATTGTATAATTTAATTAGTTTATATAAGATAGATATTAGAAAAAAAACAATTTTTTATATAAGATAGATATTAGAAAAAAATACACCAATATGAAGATTTAAAAGCGTGTCAGCTTTTATTCTGAAAATAAATTTTGAAGACATCAAGATCCTTATTACACTAAGGTCTTTGTCCATTGTAACTAGCAGTAAAGCTGTTATCTGATTATGGCTTTCGGTTATTTTTGTTTGGGTTTCTTTTGGTCTTATTTTGTATTTATGTACTATATTTTATATTTTTTTATTATATTTTATATTTTAATAAAGTATATTGTATTTTTGAAAAAAAATAGTATAAAATTGGTTGGTGAATGTAGATAAACATAGCTAACCGCTTAATTTTATGAAGATAGTTAACTGTTAAATTAAAGCTAAAACAGAACAAAAATTAATATAAGCATAAAACAAATACTATTTAATAAAAAAAACTGATATGAAAAAACAAAAAATGTTACCAGTTTCTTTAATCATTCTTTTAACTGAAACTTATTTAAATCTTAATCCATATACATTTAAGCAAAACAAAATATTAAAATTATGAAATAAATTTTGTTGTACACTTGTTACACATAAATTAATCTTATTAATTATTAATCAACTCAAAAAAACCAAAATTTAAGATAATATTTAAATACCCATATACATAATTAATTCATTAAATAATCAACTCATTTCAATTAAAAAAAAAACATGTAAAAAATACTTTACAGGCAATTGAAGAAGAAGATAAAAACATATATTTCAAACAAGCTTACCATTGCGCGACAAAATTTGAGCAAAGCTTCACTAGATGCAATTTAGTAGATATATATTAGATGCTTAATAGATAAGATGAATGTACATAGTAAAAGCATATTCAGTACACAATGCGTAATAAAGAAAGCAAGCTAGAGTCCTAAAGCACACAATGCAAATCAAAATCGCTCTAAATCCCAACCTAAAATGGGTGGAGTATGTTAAAACTTCAATGAACTTTTCAACCACAAAATTTGAGTCGACACAGTAAGTTCTATATCTTGTAACCGATTGATGCAATATCCCATTACTGGATATAGTGCTGCGCCCTAACGCCGGCTGCCTCTGAGAAGTGGAAAATACTGAGGACGAGCCATCTCTTCCCGCTGAGCACCGGAAGGAGGCAACCTGAAGAAAGGGTTCACAAAGAGCTTTACTTCAACGCGGGTAATGGCGGCCTTTCGAAAGACCCAGAGTCTCCTGTTGTTCTGGGACCATAAGGTCCCGTTCTCATCTCGATAAACTTGTATTGGAGGAAAGTCAGAGGCCCTCATCCATCCTCTCTCAATTCTATCTTGCGCCTCCTGCAGCGAAAAGGCTTCAAATCCATCGCTGAAATGGTTGGCAATTGACCGTTGAGTGAACCTAACATCACTTGGATCAACATACACCATTCGAAAGGGCAGGCCACTCGGTTCTCCCATGATTTTATCACTCTTTTCACTTTTTTCATACTATGCAGCCTCACACAAATTTATATTGGACTTAGAACAAGCAGGCAAAGCGAAACGGCTGCATGCATGAACGTTATTATTTTATATAATCCAATGGGATTAGCCACCTGGACTGCGCTGATAGCTAATCGACCTGCACCACCAGTTGTGAAGTTATTAATAGCAATGGAGTTACGTTAATGATAACAATGGAGTTATGCCATGTACTCTCTACATGACGAAAAGATAGCATATTCTTACCAACTTTAACTGCCTCAAAATGTGATCATTTGAATGGAAAGACGTAACGGTCCTTCGTAAAAGTTAATCGAACACAAGTTTAAGAGATTTGTCTTTCGTAGACCTTCTAACCACTAGTTCAAGAAGACTTGCGAAGCTATTTTCTTGTGAAAATTTTGTACTAAAAGCATTTTCTCATTAAAATGATTTAAGCTGAGTAGTGGATTTAAGATTATAAGTATAGATTCATTTTAAAAAGAATCTACCAAGTGTCTAAAGGAATCAAACTTTTTTAATTGTAATTTTTTTTTGTTATAGAGTAAAATGTGGAGAAGAAATGTGAATAAAATGTTTATGGTCTTAATTTGTAGTTTTATGTAATTCTAAAAAATATTTTAAATCTAAATTGACTTGAGATAATGTTTTTTCTCTCAAAAGAAGCTACCTTGGTGATACGAGGCTCTCTTCTCACAAGTGCGGGTAGTATGTGGACCAATTATTGTGTGAACTTTCCAAGTTGTTGATCACAACAAGTTAACATGTCTATATGCCAGTATAATATGTATAAACCAGTATAATATGGGTGCCCACAAGAACCTGCTACCCAAATATAATGTAATGGGAGCGCGTGAGCGGACCTGACAACGCGCATGCACCTCCTAGACACGCGCATGCATGCAGTGGCGAATCTCCATGCCAGATTGCTAGTGTGGGAAATAGGAGCACCCACTCGCATGTAGACGCGCTCATAGGCACGCGCATGTGAATGCACACGTGTGTTGGGCGCGATCGCAAACAAGGACGTACGCGTGTCCCTGTGTTTAAAAAAAATAGTGGGAATTATTTTTTGTTTTATAGCCACCCGCTAGCACACAAAGAGGAGACAACGACCCCCAAGGAGAGGAAATCGACCCCCAAGGAGCCCAACGCACTTGTACAAATCGCCTAAAATGACGTTGGAGTAAGGTAAATAGAGTAGGAATGCACATTTTTTTGTTTATTTCATTGTTTTTATTGTTTTTCAAATAAAATACAAAAAAAAAATTTGAAAATCAATTGAAATGAGAAAAATTTGATAGTGCAGGTACAAATTACCTAACCACAATGACAAATACCAATGAACCATCCCAAGAAAGGAATGAAACAAACCAAACAGAGGACCCAAACCCTGAATTAAATGAAGAAAACCCTAAATTAAACGAAGAAGAAAACCCCGAAGATGAATTACATGAGGATTTAAACCAATTAAGAATTTTGAGTGATGAATTGAAGAACACGAGGGAACCCTCTAGGGTTTCTCTTGCCACATCAATACAAAACATTATAGAATCCATCAACATTGCCCACAGTGAGATAACTAGTTTGAGCGAATATAGGGCTTGAATGAGAGAGAATTATAGCACTGGTATATCCAAAGAGGATATAAAAAACCTGAATATCACAAAAGCCCAACTATGGAGCAAATTTACAGATCCTAGAACAGGAGAGCCTCCAGATGCGAGGAAGATGCAAGTTTGCATGGACTAGTGTAATTACCAGCCATGGAGAGAAAACTGAAGGAAGAGATGGTTCATGGTTTTCAACAAGCCTCCATGCAACAATGTCAAGGTCCCACAGTATTTTCTCAGGGAACTGTGGGCTGAGTTTGTGTTAGGGTTCCATGTGAACTACTTCGATATCACATAGTTTTTAGGGCGTTGCTTTTGGCACAGCCTAAGATCGACCTCATGCCCACCGGAGCCCACTCAGAGGACCTCTTGCATCTAGGCGAGAGCCAAACTCACCTCCTCAACACCCTGTGTTAGGTAGCGGGCTAGATAAGATCCATGAGTCCATTAGACATGCCACATGGCACATTCTCAGGCATACCTCATTTGTGGCTATGTCCTCACAGAGCGAGCAGGACCCCTCCGAAAGACGCACTTTTGCACGGTCTACTGGGGTTGGGCGAGGGAGAGAAGATATAGATGGTAGCCAACTGGATCCATCTAGCTTGACGAGACCAGTGCCACGTCCTTGTTCTCATTGTGGGAATCCATGTCAGGTTCCCACACAGGAGCATGGCACAGAGAGCTACCTACACCAGGTTAGTTATTGTTTTATTTATTGTCATAATTTCTAATAAATTTAACTTAGAATTATATGTTAATGACTTGATTTTTTTTAATGTATATCTATTCAGTGCTGAGTCTCCAACACAAGGGTTGGAAGATGCTGGTTCCTTCAACCTAGATGGAGCCATGGTAGCTGCAGAGGACATCGTGGCACCATACACACAGGTAGTTTTATTTTAGTAATTAAATTTAATGTTAGTAGTTAATCTTGTCGTCGAAGATATGTGTCTCTCTTGTAATTTGTTTTAATATTTGCATTGTGTTTATTGTTTATTCTTATTGCTTTGCGATCCTATTTTTCTTACAAGGGCATGAGAGAAAAAAAAATATTCTACCACACTATCCTAAAATTCATTCAATTCCTTCAAAAATGGATGAAATGTTCTCTTACCTTAATTGGTAACAAGCTAGGAAGTATGTTTGACATTGGTGAAAAAATGAGGGACTTAGAAAAAACTTATGCAGAAAACATTTACATGGAGATGCACCAAGATGATGGGTTAGATAATTAAATTGGTAATTAATGAATTGGGTCTTAGTTGTATTATCAAGAATTGAATATGTGAAAATAACCATTATCTGCTCAATATGCTACCTATAATAGAAACTTAGAAGAAAATGTACTAAGAAGGGTATTCTCAATTAGGATACCTTAAAAAATTAGGTTTGAAATAAGAGGAGAAGAGAACTCATAGCCATGTCAACTCTTTAGACCAGAAAGGAAATGATTCATAAGTAAGGTTTACTAGGGCTAACTAGTCAACTAATTCGTATATAAGGAAACTTTAGCATTAATAATGGATACAATTTTCAAAGATATAGTTAGGGAAAATATGACAAACACTTACCCTACAAATCATCCATCCTTTGATATTGCACAAGACAAGCATATGATTTTTAAATATCATTTCAAGGATTGACGAGAAAGTCTAAGGAGTAGGCCCATAAAATTTGTGGATATTCTCTAAAATAGAGAAAAACCTAACATCCCTCAAAATCATAAAGTAAAAGAAAAATTATTATGCAAGTTTGGGACTGTTATTATCACTATCATATCATTGATGTTATGTTGCTTAATTGATTTGTGACTTCTATTGTATCACTAAATTAGTTCTTGTTAATCGTCGCATATTTATTTAAATTGTTGGCCTATATTTTGTTAATATTTACTAATTGGATCTAAATATTTTTGTGCAAATGAATAGCTATCCGCAGGATTGAGTGACCAGCCATCCCCACCGGGGATCAGCAGATCCCCTCGTGAGCAGGTATCTTGTAATGAAGTATAAATTTAATTTCAGTTTTGATGGCTTAGATTTGTATAGTTATATTTTTTATGTACTAATACATGATGCCATGAATATGTATGTAGGCCCCACTACACAGGCACGTCAGTGTCACTATCTCTCAACTGACTGCTTTTTTCCCACCATATATGGCAGGTGTAGCATGTGGCATACATGTCCCTTTCCCTTC
>LPNX010504142.1:169468-270462 GCA_001517045.1 Pseudotsuga menziesii | reverse complement strand
ATGTACCAGCTGGTGAAAGGTGATGTAGAGCAAGTTGATCACCAAGATGATCACCCTACCGTCTTCGAGCAACCCTAGCGTCACATTAACCACGAGTTTCATCTAAAATAGAATTCACGCCACATAGATCTCCACCAGAATGGTGTTTTCTGCAAAACCCACTTCAATGCATTCTATACACAGCTCGTAGCCATAATAATCGCAGTAATATCAGTCTTCAATACTTTAGTCCATGCAGACATCAGTCTCCAACGCAGCAACATACCAGAGTCTTCAACGCATCAGCTTTCATGCAGGTACTGATAGGTATTTAGTCCTCCAACGCAGCCTTCAACAGGCAGACGCACCAGGGTTCAGTCTTTAGTCTACACGCAGGTGCTCGGGCTGCACGCCAGGCAGCTTCACAGGTTCAGTCTTTAATACAAAAAAACGTGGAATAGAGAGCAGTCACTCAGAAAATTAGGGTTAGCTCAGAAATGAGGTAACGTCTCTCCAGCGCATGAGTGCATATCACGCAGTCTATTCAGTCTCCAACGCAGTCGATAGGCAGCAGAGCATCTCCAGATCACTGAAGGGCATCTCCAGATCAACGCATTCTCCAGCGTGAAGGCACATTTTACTGCAGCACCGGCATCAAGGCATAACTGGAAGCACCGGCATCTCCAGATCAACAAATTCTCCAATCAACAAGAAGCATACACTTACACCACACACCACGCACCACGCAGCATAAACTTACTCTCAACACCACGCACCATAACTTACTCTCAACACCACGCACCACGCATCACGCATTCTCCAAATCAACACGCAGCATAAACTTACAGCATATTTTGCAGCATAAACTTACTGCAAGAATACTCAACGCATATTTTGCAGCATAGATCACCGTAACATAAACTTACAGCGTGAAAGAATTAGATCACCGTAACATAAACTTACAGCGTGAAAGAATTAGGGTTTTGCAGCATAGAATCACCGTAACATAAACGCACATAATGAATGCGCGCAGGGGCAGACTGGCAGGCAGTCTGGTAGCCATGAGGGCGCAGAAAATGCAGCAGGAGTTATGGCAGACAACCTACTCTTATACCAGTTGTTAGGTATAACTCCCGATTGATTCATTTCCAATGCAAATGCTTGTATTTATACAAAGTACATGGCGGTTGGGTTTCACCTTCCGCTCAGCCTGTTTGGCTTCCTATCTAATCAAATTCCTATTAATTATTTATTTACAATAATCCCGAAGGATTATTCTAACAGCTACAACACTCACAACATAAGCCAAATCATGTCTTGTATGAGTGAGGTAAAGCAAGCTACCCACTAGTTCCCTGTAGAGTGTGATATCCACCATTGGAGAATTGCCAAATTCATACAATTTAATTCCAGAAAGAAAGGGAGACTTGGATGCCTTACAATTAGCCATATTAAAATTCTTTAGCAGGTATAAAGCACACTATGGTTGACTCAGCATGATTCCCTTACCATTCTTCTCAATTTCTAAGCCCAAAAATTGCGTTAGCAATCCTAGGTCTGTCATAGCAAATTCACTGTGCAAAGAGTTCTTAATTTGGCCAATTGAATTGGTGCAACAACCTGTAATAAGAATATCATGAACATAAAGAAAAATGACCTGCAAGTTAACATAATTTTGCTGCAAATACTCATTAGGGTCAGATTTGCATCTTGTGAAGCCAATTGAAAGCAAGAAAGCATCCATTTTTGCATACCAAGCCCTAGGCGCTTGCTTGAGTCCATACAGTGATTTTTTCAGCTTGCATACCAATGAAGGATCATCTTGGAAACCTTTAGGATTTTGCATATAGATATCCTCCTATAGTTCACCATGCAAGAAATAACTCTTTACATCCATGTGGTGAACCTCCCAACACTTACTAGCTGCTAGTGTAAGAACTAGTCTAATTGAGTCCATCTTTGCAATCGGTGCAAAGGTATCTATGTAATAAAATTCATGGACCTGAGAATATCCCTTATACACTAACATAGACTTATGTTTCCTATCAGAACCATCAGTAGCAATTTTGGTCCAGTAGACCCATTTACATTGAACAACTTTCCTCTTGGGAGGAAGGGGAAACAATTCCCATGTATTGTTCTCTTGGAGGGACTGAAGCTCATCTTCCATTGCTGAATTCCATCTTGGGTATGTAAAAGCTTGCTGATATGTCTATGTGTTAGAACTCATAAGCATGTAACAGTGCTCAGTAAGAGCACTATCAGTTGCAAATGAAGCCTTACTAGTTTGTGATCTAGTTCTCGTAGGCTCTTAGGGATTTCCTGCCAATTCCTCGACTGCTTGCACAATGTTTTCATCCCATTTGGGCCTAGATGGTGAGTCATATACAAAAATTTCATCTTCAGCAACATTCATATCAGAATTATCAGAAAAAATAGAGCATGTGTCATCACTTACATCTTCGAATGGTTGAGGAGAGGAGCAATCCCCTAGTGCAAGTTCAAAGTCTAGAATTGGATCTTCTTCGAATTTGACACTTCTTTCAATAAATTTTTTTCCAGTGGATGTGTCAAAGAGATTGTACCCTTTGGTTTCCTCACCATATCCAACCATGATATACTCCTTGCTTTGTTGCTGCAAGGCTTTCCTCTTCTCTGAAGGTATTCTTGCCCATGCTTTTGTTCTGAATATCCTGAAATTTGAGACATCTAGTTTTTCACCAAACCATGCCTCGTAGGGTGTCATCCCTTTCACTGATTTGTGGAAGGCTCTATTCTAAATGTGAGAAGCACAGCTAATGGATTCATACCATATCTTGGGATTAAGTTCCCTCACTTCTATCATGCAAGTTTCCATCTCTTTGAGAGATCTATTCTTTCTCTTTGCCACAACATTTTGTTGTGGAGTGTAGGGAGTTGAGTGTTGCATTTGGATTCCACACTCCTCACAAAGTTGTTGTAGATTTTTATTCACATATTCCTTTCCATTATCAGTCCTAAGGACTTTTATCTTCTTCCCACTCTGATTCTCTACTAGTTCTTTCCAAACTTTGAGTTGCTCAAACACCTTAGATTTTAATTTCAGAAAATACACCCATCAAAATTGAGACTAGTCATCAATAAATGTAAGCACATACCCAGATCCACCATGTGAGGGAGTGCATATTGGACCAATTAGATCATAATGTGTTGATGTATATGTAACTTTGGAATGTATTTCACTTGTATTTCTTATATATTGTAACCCGATGTTTATCCCGGGATGTACTTGAGTTATGTCATGCCCCGATGTTCCTATCAGGAAGGTCTATCATGTAAAAAATTCATGTCAAGTCATTGTGGGTAACCCTCCTATTGTCTAAGGGTTAAAGTCCCAGCAGTCCCGGGGCACTAGGGTTATTAAACTCTCCTAGTAGAGGTCGGCCCTCATAGGGTTTTAGTCATGTAGGGATTAGTATAAATAGAGAACTGGAGTCTCTATTTATCACACAACTAATACACACTCAAGTGTAGCGCATAGTTGAGGAAGGAGAATACATTGGGGCTAGACAAGAAGAAGGTTACTGCTGTCGGGAGATCACTTACTGTTTTGGGGTTCTTCTATTTTGGTGCTAATTCTATCTCTGAGGAAGTTGCGGGGTTTTCACCATTGATGATTTCCACAAGGATAAACACTATGTTCATTGTCTCTTGTGTTTGATTGTTGTGCTTTTTATTCTCTCAGTAAATATCCTAATATAATGCTAGCTTAATGATGAAATTCTAACATGGTATCAGAGCTAACCTGAGAAGAAGACACTGTGCAGCTGCGGGAACTAGGGCTTCCTAATTTGTGGATCTTCCTCCACATATTTTCAGCAAAAGTAAGGTGGAATAACTCTCCTCCTTAGGGCACATCTTTATGTGGAAGCATAATCCAATTCTAAGGTTTTTTAGTTTTGGACCCAACACTACTACCGAAAATTAGGGCTTTTCACAGAAGAGGAATTTTTTAGTGAGCCCAGGCCTGGATTGATCTCCTCCCCAAAATCGAAGTTAGGGATAAATTTCAAGGCATTTGGGTGGACAGATCTTCAGAAAAGCAAAACCCTAATTTGCTACTGAACCGACACTGTAGGATTTCAGCTCCAAATCTAGATCCGACATCTTGACCTAGTAAGATCTAAATATTTTGTATTTCCATTTGAGATTCTTTGTTTAAGATGTCTCATCATACCAAGCTTGATGAAAATCTTGAGGGAGCTGATAACTTCTGAGTTTGGAAGTATAGGATCTCCCTGGTCCTGGAAGAGAATGAGTTGGACTCCTATATCAATGAGGAGGTTCTAGTTCCAGAGGGAGATGAGGCTAAGGCCTTGCATAAGAATAAGTTGGTTATGGCAAAGAGAATCATTGCTGATTCTATCAAGGATCATCTCATACCATAGGTGTCCTCCCTCAAGACACCTAAAGCCATGTTTGATGCCCTAATCAAATTGTTTGAAGGGAAGAACATAAACAGGAAGATGACTTTGAGAAATCAATTGAAGAATGTGAAGATCTAGAATGCTGAGACTATTCAGTATTACTTTACAAGGGTTTCTCAAATCAAGGAGCAGCTAGAAGTAGTATATGAAGAAGTGGAAAATGAAAAGATTGTGATGACCACCTTGAATGGTCTCCCTAGAACATGGGACTCTTTCATTGAAGGAATATGTGCTAAAAAGAAGTTAGTCAAGTTCAGCAGACTATGTGAAGAATTCTCTCAAGAATAAGCTCAGATAGCAGCTCGAGAGGAGAATATGGGTACTAAATATCAAGCTATCACAGTTCACTCTAAGAAAAACAGGAGGAGAAATTATCACTCCAAAGGTAAGATCTCACACTCTAGAAAAGATCTAAATACTATTAGATGTTACACATGTGATGAGAAAGGTCACATATCCAAATTCTACCCTAAGAAAAGAAATCTAAGGAAGAAGAAAAAGAGAAGACATCATGCCCATGTTGCAAAGGATGATGAACCTTCCACAAAGAGAATTAGACAAGAGAGTGATGACTCTTCAAGTGAGGATGAATATTTTCTAATCTCCACTCTCACAGGAATTGTTTCACATGGAAGCAATGATTGGATTATAGACAGTGGTGCTTCCAAGCACATGACAGGATTCAAATAATCATTTGTGAAGCTATCTGAACATGAGTCACATCACAAGGTAAAACTTGGGGATGACTACTAGTATCCAATAAAAGGTAGTGGTGAATCCTTCTATAAACTAGACTCCAGAAAGTCTTTGAAGATAAAGAATGTATTAATTTTTCCAGGACTAAAGAAGAACCTTCTCTCCATATCTGCATTGGATGCAAAAGGAATGAGGGTTGCTTTCATAGATGGCCAAGTTCTTATGTGGCCAAAGGGAAATACTTTTGACGATGCAATAGTGATTGAAGAACAAGAAGGAGGTCTATACAACTTGAAGGGCCAACCAGATCAAGATTTGGTTCATGACATAGTAGAACCAAATGAACTTTGGCATAGAAGGCTTGCACATGTGAATTACATAGCACTACCACTTGTAAGCATAGCTGTTGAAGGTATTCCAAAAATTCAAGCAAAACATGAAGGGGTCTGCAGAGGATGTGCAAAAGGAAAGAACACAAAGAAGACATTTCCAAGCAGTGAGAGCAAAGAAAAAAGGAATCTTGGAAATCATCCACTTTGATGTATGCGGACCAATGTCATCAAGCTCACTAAGCAGGTATGTGTACTATGTTTCTTTTATTGATGACTTTTCTAGGAAGACATGGATTTACTTCATGAAGAATAAAGATGAAGTGTTTAGCAAGTTCAAGGAATTCAAACCCTTAATCGAGAACCAAACTGAAAAGAAGATCAAGACTTTTCGATCAGACAATGGCGGAGAATTCACTTCAAATGAGTTCAAGGAACTATGTAAGGACTCAGGGATTAAGAGGGAGTTTTCCACTCCTTACAATCCATAATAGAATGGGGCTCCAGAGTGGAAGAATAGAACTATCATGGAAGCTGCAAGAGCTATGCTTCATGATCAAGATCTTCCTATGCATCTTTGGGCAGAAGCAGCTAGAACAACAGTGTATGTACAGAACTGTACTCCACACAGAGTACTCAAGAACAAGACTCCTGAAGAAGTCTTCTCTGGCAAGAAACCAAAAGTCAGCCATCTCAAAATATTCGGCTATCCTGTGTACATACACATTCAAAAAGAGAAGAGAACAAAATTAGATCCTTCAGGAAAGAAGGGTATATTTGTGGGATGCTCTGAAAGATCGAAGGCTTACAGAATATACTTCCCAGGATTCAAAAATATTGAAATCAGTAGGGATGTAACATTTGACAAAGATTCAACCTACATCAAATCCAGAAAGAAACCTGCTGAAGAACCTGAAGAAGTAGAAGCTCTTAGAATTCATGATACAATCATGAACGAAGAAAATCAAGAAGAAGATCGAGAATTTGAAGAACCACAAAGACCTGTAGATCCACCACAGGAGAAGAATCCTCACAAGAGGAAACCTGGTTGGGTATGAGAGATTATCCAAGGTGCGGAAAGATATGGGGTTCCAGAAGAGAATCTCAGAGAAAGAAAGAAGACCAGATCCTGTTCCAGTTATGTAGCTTTACTATGTGACTTCATTGATAAAGAACCTTCCAAATATGAAGAAGCGGTAGAACGGAAAGAATGGAAGGATGCAATGATCGAATAGTATCAATCAATCATGAAGAATGATGTTTGGGATGTTGTCCCAAGACCAGAAGGGAAGTCAGTTGTGACTTCGAAATGGATCTACAAGATCAAGCATGCTACAGATGGTAGCATTGAAAAGTATTAGGCAAGATTTGTGGCTCGGGGTTTCTCTCAGAAAGAAGGAATAGACTATGAAGAAACCTTTGCACCTGTATCCAGATACACTTCCATCAGATCGGTACTTGCTTTGGCTGCAGTGATGAAATGGAAGATATACCAAATGGATGTCAAGACTGCTTTCTTCAATGGTGTAGTAGAAGAGGAAGTGTATGTGGAGCAGCCACTCGGTTTTGAGACACATGACAGGGAGTCTCATGTGTGTAAATTGAAGAAAGCCCTGTACGGTTTGAAACAGGCACCCAAGACATGGTATGGCAGAATTGAAATCTTTCTATCTAGTTTGGGCTTTACCAAGAGTAAAGCATATTTCAACCTTTACTACAAGGTGGAAGATGGCAACCCAGTGATACTTCTACTATATGTAGATGATCTGTTTGTGACAGGTATGGATGGGTTGATTGCTGATACGAAGAGAAAGCTTGCTGCTGAGTTCGAGATGAAGGACTTGGGAATGATGCATTATTTCCTAGGTATGGAGGTGTGGCAGACTTCAGATGGAATCTTTCTTGGACAAGGAAAGTATGCAGTAGAGATCCTGAAGAGATTTGGGATGATGGACTACAAGGCACTAACCACACCTATGGCATCAAACCTGAAGCTATTGAGTGATGCTTCATCAGAGACAGTTGATGCCATGATGTATCATTAGATGATTGGGTCCTTGATGTACCTGATGAACACGAGACCAGATATTTGCTTTGCTGTGAACACCTTGAGCCAATACTTGACAGATCCGAGACATGTTCACTTGACTACTGCAAAGCATATTCTAAGGTACGTGAAGGGTTTGGTTGGTTATGGGATCAAGTATAAGGCTGATCAAAGGATTAACCTGGGGGGTTATGTTTATTCAGATTGGGCAGGCAGTGCCATCGATAGGAAGAGCACTTCAGGGTGTTGCTTCAGTATGGGATCAGGTGTGATCTCATGGTTTAGCAGGAAGCAATCCTGTGTGGCACTGTGTACAACTAAAGAAGAGTATGTTGCATCCTGTTCAGCTAGTTGTGAGGCAGTATGGATGAGGAAGCTACTATCTGATTTATTTGATCTCTAGTTAGATGCTACTTGTATATACCATGACAACCAAAGTTGTGTAAAGTTATCAGAGAATCCAGTATTCCATGACAAGTCAAAGCATATTGAGATCAAGTATCACTATATCAAAGATATGGTGCAGAGAGGAGTAGTGAAGCTCCAATATGTTGCGACGGATGAGTAGATAGTTGATGTGTTGACTAAGCCATTGGCTAGGGTGAAGTTTGAGTACTTCAGGGAGAAGCTTGGTGTTCTCCAGATTGAGGTTCCTCTCTCAAGAGGAACTGATGTGTCTGTGCTGAGCCCTTCTGACATGGTGAGAGGATTGGTTCCTTCCATGATCAGATGTAAGTGCCGTGCCATTCTGACATGGTGAGAGGATTGGTTCCTTCCATGGTCGGATGTAAGAGCTATGACATGGTGAGAGGACTTCCATTGTTAGGTATATGTGGATGCCACATCCAGCATGAAAAAGGTCTGGCTCTGTGAAGACACATCTAGTATGAAAAAGGAATAGCTCTGTGTAGATGGCACATACAACATGAAAAAGGGCTGGCTCTGTGAAGACACATCTAGTATGAAAAAGGACTAGCTCTGTGTAGATGGCACATCCAGCATGAAAAAGGGCTGGCTCTGTGGAGGCTCATCTAGTATGAAAAAGGACTAGCTCTGAGTAGCTCCCACATCTGGTATGAAAAAGGACCAACTCTGTGATGCCTCATCTGGTATGAAAAAGGACCAACTCTGTGATGCCTCATCTAGTATGAAAAAGGACTAGCTATGAGAAGGATCATCTAGTATGAAAAAGGACTAGCTCTGAGTAGTTGCCACATCTTGTATGAAAAAGGGCCAGCTCTGTGATGCCTCATTTGGTATGAAAAAGGACCAGCTTTGTGATGCCTCATTTGGTATGAAAAAGGACCAGCTCTGTGATGCCTCATATAGTATGAAAAAGGACTAGCTCTGAGAAGGCTCATCTAGTATGAAAAAGGACTAGCTTTGAGTAGCTGCCACATCTGGTATGAAAAAGGACTAGCTCTGTGATACCTCATCTGGTATGAAAAAGGACCAGCTCTATGATGCCTCATCTAGTATGAAAAAGGATTAGCTCTGAGATGATACATCCAGTATGAAAAAGGACTGGCTCTATAGAGGTTCCTATGACGAGAAGAATCAAGAGATAGCACCTATGATGATGCCCAGTGATGATCCAGATCGAGTGATGATGGTCCATATCGAGTGATGATGATCCAGTAGAAATGATCTAGATCGAGTGATGATCCGGATCCAGTGATGATGCCCAGTGATGATCCAGATCCAGTGCTGATGCCCAGTAATGATCCAAATCCAGTGATGATCTAGATCCAGTGATGATGTCCCATGATGATCTAGATCAAGTGATGATACATATCCGATGATGAAGATGAATTGAAGATGAAGATGACTTGAAGATGAAGAAGACTTAAAGATGACGAGGACTCGTTGATGATCCAGAAGATACAGAGAAGAATACTTGTGCTGAAAATTTGTTTCTAAAGAATACCTTCCTAGTTAAGAGGGAGTGTTGATGTATATGTAACTTCGAAATTTATTTCACTTGTATTTCTTATATATTGTAACCCGATGTTTATTCTGGGATGTACTTGAGTTATGTCATGCCTCTATGTTCCTATCGGGAAGGTCTATCATAAAAACAAGTCATGTCAAGTCATTGTGGGTAACCCTCCTATTGTCTAAGGGTTAAAGTCCCCTCAGTCTCGGGGCACTAGGGTTATTAGACTCTCATAGTAGAAGTCGTTCTTGGTAGGGTTTTATTCATGTCGGGATTAGTATAAATAGAGAAATGGAGTCTCTATTTATCACACAACTAATACACACTCAAGTGTAGTGCATAGTTGAGGAAGGAGAAGACACTGGGGCTAGACAAGAAGAAGGTTACTGCTATCAGGAGATCACTTACTGTTTTGGGGATTTTCTATTTTGGTGTTGATTCTATCTCTGAGGAAGTTGTGGGGTTTTAACCATTTATGGTTTCCCCGATGATAAACACTGTTTTCATTGTCTCTTGTGTTTGATTGCTATGCTTATTATTCTCTCAATAAAGATCCTAATATAATGCTAGCTTAATGATGAAATTCTAACATAATGCATCAACTCAAGTTGTTGTGTTTCTATATTTTCCTTCCCCTTCTCATATCTCTACTTAGGATGCTTCCCAATCACACATCCAATACATGTTCTAGCAGATGGCTGAATTTGTGGAAGACCTTCCACCATTCCTTCTTTGTGCAATGTTTAGAGATATCTATAATTCATGTGGGAAAACCTCTCATGCCATAGTTTGGAAACTTCATTGGCATGTGATTTAAGTGCTTGATCACTGGAAGTAGCGAGGAAATGAGAGATTTTGTACATTCTCTCATGATGATCAGCATGCCCAACTGCAACAACTTGGTATGTTGAGATTTTATAAATCTCTATAGAGTAAGGAGTAAAGATTACTGTCTTTGGCTCTCCTGTATGGGTCATCTGGTAGACTGACAACAAATTTGCTGCAAGGTCCGGTACATACAGTAAATCATTGAAGAACCCATGGTATAAATCAATTCTCCCAATCCCTTTGGTTTGGAGTTCGGAATCATCTCCCATTTGAACTGCTGGGCCAACATTCGAACTCATGGAGGAGAATAATTCTCTCTTGGATACCATATTCCTGGAAGCACCTAAATCAGTAATAGAGGATGAGGACTTAGAAGTACCTTCCACCAATCCATGACATTTCTCCTTACCTTCACTTGAACTAGAGTTTCCATCTTTCTTCCTAGCATTGTCAGGAACTAGAATGTTGTTCTTCTCCAGTAGCTACACCATGGTGTCTATGGTTTTCTTCATGCATGAGCTCTCTAGATTCCACACCTTGTGGAAATAAGAGAATTTGTCCTTCTATTTCCCTTTCTTCTCCTTTTATTTGGGTGGATTCGTAGCTCCCTCATTGGTTTTGGGTTTTTCTGATTTCTTCTTATCCCACAACTTTGAATTCTTGGACTTGGGTTTTCCCTTTGCTGAATTCGAAACCCCCACTACTAGTGCTTTGATATTTGGTCTTGATGGAACCCATTTGGACTAACTTTTCCTACTCTTGAGTGAGTGTCTCCATGAAATTTTCTAGACTTGGCATTTTCCAGTTTTGAACGGTGAGGTTGCGTGAGTGAAATGTGCTCACAAAGACTGAGAACTCTGGCCTCAACTTCGAAAGTATAGACAAGATCAGTTGATCTTCCTTCTTCTCAATCCCACATTGTCTTAACTACAAAAAAAGTGATTTGAACTTGGTGAAGAAGTCCTGGATTGTGTCATAGTGCACCAGACTCAAGCTTATGAGCTCATTCTCAAGCTGATGACCACGTAGCTCATCGGTTTTTCCAAATAGAGACTCAAGTTTCTCCCAAACCTCCTTTGGTGATGTCAAACTATCAAGATGGAACAACAAATCTATTGATATTATCAGACACAGCAAACCATATGCTTCATCCAATTTGTTAAAATAATTGGCTTTTTCTACAGCAGAATTTGGTTCCACTTTAGTGCCCATGGTAACTCTGAAAGGCCCCTTGGCTCTCAACTGAATCACCATCTCTGCCTTCCATTCAAAGAAGTTAAAAGGTGTTAGCATGATGTGGTTAGCCTCCATTGCTTCCTAAACTGATGATGGTGAAATTTCTAACTGGGTTACACACAGCAATTCGATTTTATCTGGAATTCAGTAACAAAGCAGCTCAAATCCACTAAGAATTTTGTCTACAACTCAAAAATATCTAACCAGATCTGATAACATGTGAGAAATTTGAACCAAAAAGTAAGTAATTTGAACCATAGGATAATCTAGGAGCATTAATGAGGTTCACAAATCAAATTTGGGTTCAATATTCAACAAAAACATCAAATTACAGTTAAATTTATACACAATGATAGTTGGAAACAAGATAATTTTGGAATGTCTCACACTGAAATTGTTATTAACGGGTTTATAAATACATCATAAGTGTTTTTAATGGCTTTGGAAGCCAATTGTGAGAAAAAATCCCCAAATTGCCAAATTGGCATCAAACCCCCCCTAGGTGGGCCAATCTAGTCCCAAATCTCTCCAAATGGACATGAATTGCTGAAGTGGCATGGATGATGTGTGCTGGGTCAATGATTACACATTGGACACTATGGGTGTGGAAAACTGAATGGTTTAGACTCTCAATGCAACATTAATTGCACCAAATCCCACTGTAGTGCCCCAAGTCAACTCATTTGTCCACATTCAATTAATGGGAGAGCACTAGCAATGATGGTTGTGCATATGTGGCTCATTGACTAGGCTAGAGTACCCATGTGGGTCATAGAATCTCAAATTGACATGGCATATGTCCACCTAAGCACCCCTAGTCCACCTCATAGTGTATTAAAGCTTAAAAAGCAATAAAATTGTCTAATTACTGTAACTAAGGTACTAATGATGGATTATTGTTCTAACATGGAGCAATGGAGAAGAGGGAGGATGAATGGCTTGATAGAAAAAGGGTCTCAAGGAACTCACATGAGAAGCATAACAATAGGGAGAAAATGAGTGAGTTGAGAGTGACACCCACCCCTCTATTTATAGCTTTTTCCTAGAGATTTAGGTTTTTAAGCCTTTGGTTAGGGATTTAGCCCCTTTTTCGGGCTTTAATCCCCTTTCTCTTAATTATTATCTCCTTTGGGGGTTTTAATCTAATTTGAGGGGTTTTGGCCCCCTTTTGGAGGTTTTAGCCCCTATGAGAGCTATTTTGGTTCTTTTTATGGGGTTTTGAGCCCTTTTTCATATTTTTGAGCCTTTGCAAGGGTGTGGGGGTCAAATGAGGGTCGTACATAGATGTATTTGGGTGGTGTAGGTTACACAGATCTCATTGAGGGATTTTTTGGGTTAACAGATTGCCCCTTGATGTGTGAGAGTAAGAGCTCATTGTATGGCTGATAGACATCATAGGATTTTCTGGGGAGAGATTGTGCTTCCTGGGCTGGGGCATGGTGGATTTTGGTTTTTGTATTAATATGGTTCCCATGAATGGGTGAGATACAAATAATGTGTGATGTGTATATGGATGAGGCAGGAATCCCCATGCTTGTAACGATGTCAAAAGAATACTGTGATATAATCTCTATAATACAGGATTCGATCATGTACAACTGTTGTTACAATAGTGGTTGCCTCAATGAGAGGCTAAATACAATACTGATTTGAAGAACTGCTACCTTGGACCCATGGAATTCTCATGGAATTCTATATCTTCATGACTGATGGTCTGCTAGATCTACTACGGTACATAGTTTACTAATGGAGAGTCAGAGTCTATGTGGTACAAATATGCTACATCAATCATAAATATATATAGAAGCACTGTTGGGGATTCTGAACACTGTCTCTAATGCAACCTAGAAATCACAAGGGACATGAACCTATTGGGGTCCCTCAAATAGACTCATCAATGTGCTAGAGTCAGGTGACATCCGGGGTCTTCAACCAAATATTGCATGGACCAATTCCCTGTACATATCTCAATGGTGCGATGATGTAGTTGGAGTCAAGCACGTGAGAAACAACCATCTCAAAAGGCACTAAGGACTCCTCTCAAGTGGTCCAAGAAACTAATTAATGAGGTTAATGAAACCAGGATATAGGGACCTTTGGGTCTATGCTATGGAATATGTGTGTTGTCATTAACAGAGGGAGACTTGCAAGTGGCCAAGGAAATGGTGTTTCCTTGACCAGAATCACAAGGGAGATAACCGAAAGATGTGAGGCAATCTGAGGACTGACCCACTGAATGGGGGGGGAGGGGGAGGAGTTGAATAGGGGCAGGGAAACACAGGGGAATCAAACTTCCTTTGTTCAGAGTATGACGACAAGGAGGACCAGGAATCAAATGAAACCGAATCATGGGAAAGGGATCATAGTTGTAATACTAGGAATGTAACTGCATATGGGAAATGCTTGGGGGAGGTAGTCACTTTTGGTATTTATGGGATCCAAGGAAGACACATCGCAAAGTACTCTAAAGGAAGGTAACCAAAAGTGGGAATTTTGCTGAACTATTATATGTGGGGTGGTGTCTAAAGACACCATTGTGGTACGATCTCATGGATTTTTAGCGAGCCCAAGAAACTGAATGCTCGATGGTGCTTTAATTTTTAGAGAGTCTGAAAGCATGAAGAAGACTCCGGTGGGGTCTCTTTTATGTTGATATTCTCCTGTGCCTGAAAAAGGTTAAAAGTGTGCATAGGAGAGCTCACCCACCCTATGGGGGATGGGAGACTTCTTTACCATTGGTAGTTCAATCAAGCCAGAAAAGGTTAAACCTGTACTGACTGGACAATCATTTAGATACTTTTACTAGCATGAATGAAACCAAGTTTGCTCAGCGATATTTTCTTAATGAGAAATATAGAGAAGAGATTAACGACAACCCATGGTAAGCTTTTTTGTAGAGTTTGGCCCCTCTACTTGAGAAAGCATAGAAGGATGCATAGGGGAATGGTCTTGGCTTGAATGTGCTAAGGTGGTCCTTTTCAAGTAGTAGTCTACATAATCCACAAAAGGAGATAAATGAGACAATGTAGATGCCCTTTCTTATACTTTAATGAGCGAGAAAGGAAGTAGTTATGCTTGACAATATTTTCATTCTTTTAGGAGTCAGAAAAGAGCTTAAATGAAAATCTGGTATGGTCAACTGATCGACGTGGCACTGATGTTTCCCCTATGTTGAGACAATGGAAAGTGGTCCAAAGATCAACCATGTAGTATGGATGGAGAAGGTGGCTCTTGAACATACTTGTACATGCACAGGATAGATCGCGGCAGAGGCATGCGATTCGGTGCAGCAGAGGCACACAAACTGAGGTGGCTCTCAGACAGAGGTCAGGAGAGCCTTGTGTGATTTGTAGTGGATGGACTGGACTACATTGATGTGAGTGCAAGTCTAGAGGTAGTTATATGCCAAATGCATGCAAAAGAAATGATTCGTCCTCTCGGTGGTGGTCTGGAAACCTGCAAAAGCTGCATTGGATGGATTTGATAGTTATATGTTGAAAAATGATGTGCCATTGGGGAGATGGTTTGGAGTCCCACATGAGTTGTGGTAGGCAGGTGTGACACAAGTACAGGTCTGAAGACACTTTTATCACAATGTGGTACTTAAACCAAGGTAACTTCTTGGAAGTGGTCCTGAAAATTACTTGTTAAAAATTAGACAATGGTCTCATTAGAAGATAGAGGGATAAATTCTGAAACCGGTGGTGCAAACGGTGTCCCAAATAGACTCCATATGGCCTGGTTATGTGAAAAAGGAAGAAAATAGGTCAAATGGGGCCCATAAATGGGTGGGAACCATTGTGTGAGGTGTCATTGTCACTATTCACTATTGAGTTGGAGAGGTGATCCTTGATTTTCTTTTGTTGATTTCCCCCATTTCGATCGGCGGTTTCAAGATATGCAACTTGCAGGTAAGAGATCTTGCAAATTCTATATTTTTTAGTGGTTTACTTCTTAAATTTGCTCACCCAGGGGTCCTTTATGAGCCTATTAGGGTTTCTATGAACTAGGTCGCACCTTTTGTGGGTAAAAAAGAAACCGGGTCGCACTTGTGAGGCTATTTTGAGCGACCTGGTCACTTTTTTTGGCTAGACAGGTGCGACCTGGTCCCTGGGTGGCCTTTTTGCTGAAATATGTGTTTTGATTGTGTAGGATGTTTGAGATTAAGTGGCATGAGAGAGACTGTAAATACCTCTAGGTGGTGGCATTGCAATATGTGAATGTGTGTGGTGCACTGGACCATTGTGGATTACTGAAGTTTATGTGGATTCCTCTTATGAAGAGATTGCGTCTACTATTGTAGACTCTAGTAAGATTTTGGGACATTGGGGAGAAGGCCTTCATGATATAGGGACAACGTGTTGAGATTATGCTATTGGACATGCACTTTTTGACTGTTCTCCCTATGTTGGGATTTGTTGGTGACTTGGCGCCAGTGATGTCTCGGGGGGAGACATTGGAGGAGTTCCGTGATAGGCATTGTTACGCTACTGCGTATGTGCATGGCTCACACATCTTAACATGTGACATTGAGGACTTGTCGACACAGGCGGTGGTGACATTATTTCTACATATCTTGGGTTCCACGGGGTGCCACAAGATATCTAGAGGGAAGCTACAGATGGTAGAGTGTACCATGAGGGGCGCTTACTATGGGTGGGCCCAGATGTACTTTCTAGTTGTTTGGCATCAGGTGAATAATGGGAGGGAATCTGGGTGGGGAATTTGTTTTGTCTCATTTTTCTGTTCTTTATTTTTTTTGAGAAAGTACCTACTCTACATCCACATCGGGCAGTGTGGGATGGTGGTTCGCAGGAGCCACGGATGCGCAGGTGGTTCCAGATGATGGTGCGAGAGGGCGGTGGTAGAGTGGGCCGTTTCTTTACAGAGGAGATGCTAGAGCAGTGGTAGCAACTTCCAATGGTTATTGAGGAGTACCCTTCTGCAGGTATGGACTATCATGGGGACCCTGAGATACCCCGACCTCCAAGCTAGGCATGGGGACCAGCTAGTAGGTATGTGTGATGTTTTTGTATTTATCTTTATACATAGTGTAGTTGAGCTGGTTGATAGTTATATGATTATATGCATATACTGATGGAATCTTTGTTTGTGTATGAAGATATTGGTCCTCTCCCACTGCTCGGGTATTAGAGGCAAGTGGTCACGATTGTGGAGGCAACGGTCCTTGCGAGGAACCCTCATCAACGACAATGGGAGGCAAACACTATTTTTCCGCACTTGGAGTGGCTTGCTGAGGGGATTTTTGATGACGGCTGGTAGCGTTTAGACAATGCGTTGATTTCTGCCATTCATAGTGTGCCTCTAGAGTGGACCTATGTGATGAGGAGGACGGCCATGTCCTATGATTACTTTCGTCGAGCGGCGCAAGGGGATCTTCCTGCAGAGGACGATGAGTCCTCAGAGGAAGATGATGATGATGATACTAAGCCAGATGATGAGGATGATTCTAGGTCGAATTAGCAGCTAGTGGGGCTTCCCCTAGTGCATTGGTGCACTTAGTATTTTTTGCATCGCTATGTATATTCAGCCGAGAAAGGATATGTATCTTCTCATTTTGTATTGGACATATTTTGGACATGTGATTTATCTATCTATATATATTTTTGATGCACGTGGATGCGCTTTTTCTGGTTTTATATGTGAGTCTTTTTATGATGATGTGAAATGAAATGCCTATGTGATGTATTTTTACATGTGTATGCAATTTTATATATGATGATGCATGATGTTGTGTTTGTATGTTTCCTACGTGTGATTCTGAATGTGCCAATTTAGAATGTCATTAGTGATTTGATCCGCTACACTATTGAGGTTTCTGGGAACATGTGTGAATGTGATGGATTCAAATGTTCTAACCATCTGTTTAGTGCACAGGAATTTTCTAAAGATGAAGGGATCACATACCCGGTAGTAGTTGTTCAACTGGGAGACAAGCAGCTGGGAGTCTAAGAAGACGTCGATGGAAAATTTCCAACTGGAGAGTGGCAACCAAGAGGCGATTGACACCATCATATTCATCCTGGTTGTTGGTCACAATGCCCATGCATATTTTGTTGATATGGATCAACTCATGCGATGAGGAGTAGATGACCGATGCAGCCGAGGCAAGGTTTGGAGAGCATCTGCTTGCTTCGTCAACAAATCCAATGTGCCAATCTGAGGTAGGATCCATCTGGAGCAATGAAGGAAACAATACATAAGACTCTCTTTAAAACAAAATGTGTAAAAAAAAAGATAAGAATATATTACAAGCTGAACTGCATGTCACTTAGAGATGTGATGTTAGAGGGAACGTGGTTTGGACTTCTAGGGGATCAGTGGTCATTCCTTTGTGTGACATAGTGAACCCTAAGAGAAGGCTCGTTGGGACATAGAAAACAAAATTTAAAGGGTTCAAGCAAATTTTGTACATGCGAAATCATAGAAAGGCTTTTTACAAGTCGTCTATGTGTTGTTCTTTCTTTTGTGACCACACAATGAGGTTATCAAGATAGACCAACATGATGTGGATGAGGTCATGGAAATAGTGTGTCATGGCATACTGGAATGTGGCTCCAGTGTTCTTCAGAACAAAGGGCATTACTCGACAGGCGAATGTACCCCACAAGGTTGTGAATGCAGTCTTGTAATGATCTTCTTCCCGGATCTGAATCTGGTTATATACGGAAAATCCGTCCATGAAGGAAAAGACCTCATGTCTGCCACATGCATCGATAATCTAATCGATGAAGGGTGTTGGGAAGTTGTCTTTGGGACAATCCCAATTCATATCGCTGAAGTCTATGCAAACACAGATGGTACCCTATTTTTTATTCATGGGAACAGGATTTGAAACCCAAGTGGCATACGCAATGGGGTAAATGAAGCCGACTTTGCACAGCTTCTCGATTTTAGATTTAACCGTGGCATCTTCAGAGGGATGGATGGGTCGTTGCTTTTGGTGCATGGGGGCCACATTGGGCAATGTGTTGATGTGGTGTTCCATAATGGATGGATCCAACCTGGGCATTTCACTGTAGGACCAGGCAAAGATGTCACGGAATTCTTGGAAGAGGGATTTGTAGGAAGCAACTTCTTCCAAGGAGTACGATGCCCCTAGCATGATTTCCTCAAAAACCTCAAGATTGGTTGAGATGTTGATTTTGATGGTTGGTGAGATATTGGCCATATTCCCTTCTTCGAAGGAATCTGGTGCCGGGATGGGTTTCTTGAACCAGTTGACTTTCCCATGAATGAAATCTTCAGTTTCCACAGAAAACTGGTTAGACTGTGACACAAGTTCTTTGGGGAGGAAGAACATGCGATGGTGCATGTTTTCCTATGGGTATTCTAGGGTGGTTAAGGCTTCAAGTATCTCCTCATCGTTGCGAAAGCAATGAAGAGATAGGTCTGATGGACTATCGTTGATGGTGGAGACAAGAGGGTCTGTAGAACTGGACATCATGTAAATGGACATGGTGTCTGAAGAATGAGGTGGGGGGTGGAATTCTTCGATTAGAGTGATATTAGATTCAAGCGCATGTTGTCGAAGGTTGGCTAGAGCCCTTCAAAACATGGACAAGTCCTGGAAGTGGTGATAATAGTGTCCATACAATCCACAAAGGGAAAAAGCATGGTTTGTTCTCAACGACTTGTTTCTCACTATTGGCCCGCTTGGGAGTTCCACCATAGGGAGGTTTTCCATTGTATCCATGGCATCCAAATGCACACGGATTATGGTAATCTCTGGGAATTTTTGAGTTGGATGGCCATGTTCTTCATAGATGGTACAAGGCGAGATCTGTTGAGGTTCAGCGGTAGCTTTCCCATTTTTTCCCTTGGCCCTTTTTGGGTGGGGTGGTGTGGGTGCAGGCGTGATGGTTGGTTTTTGCGGGCTGGGTGGAGGATGAGATTCGACTGCAATGTGTTGCACATGGGTTAAGATTACCTAGGGAATTGTGGTTTGGGACGGTGGATTGAGGTACCACACGGGAATCCCCAATGTGAAATTGGGTAAGTTTAAGGTAGCCATTACTAGATTACTCATGATGTGAGGTGGGGGAAAGAGGAAGGGAATTGTGTGGACTAGAGAGGATCCAAAATAACTCCCTAGTGGTTGCATGTGGGAATGGGGTTGTGGTTGCGGATGCGCATAATGCTGCAACTGTGGATGATGTTACAACTGTTGATGATGTTATGGCTATGGATGATGTTGCAGCTGCTGTTAGGGATGCGACTGTAGTTGAATTTTAGGTGTGGCAGTGCCGGATTAGAGCATGCACAAATCTGCAGTCTCCTTTGGTGTCCGCAGTGGTGACACTGAGGGGAAAGAATCTGTCATGGTGGTATTGACAAATAACCTAGGGTCCACAATCAACAATGGGGAGGCTGGTATGTTGTCAACCATGGTGCTAGTCATAGGGATGACATTGGTGGGTGCGATTAGCCCTTGCAGACCAATGGTGTTGATCATAGGGATAAAAATGGCTGGTGGAGTTATCCCTTGTAGATCGTGATAAGTTAGCTAGTCAACTATCATGATTTTCCTTTCGTGAGGGAACATCATGAGACGGAAAATAGTTGATGCTATAGCTCTCATGGCATACATATAAATTCTTTCGAGGAGAAGTTTATAGTCCAATTAAGCATGGACAACCTCTATGTCAATCAATGCTATTTTCTCTGCTAATGTGATGAGAACGTGTGGGAGGATTCTTTTGGATTTAGTGGGGTGGCCATCATAAGCCCGCAGAGTAGTAGAGGATGGTTGCAGAATTAGGGATGCAAGCTTCTACCAGACTAAGGTTGACATGACACACATGGATGCCCCCTCATCCATGATACATCGGTGCACAACCAAATTTTGAATGGATGTCGAGAATTGGAAGGAAATGGTTGATGGCATCTATGGTTCTCCATTCTCAATGTCGAATGTGATCAACTTGGAGTTAGAGGGGTCTATGGCACCGAGGGAAGCTAGTAAAGATTTCTACTATGTTAGGCAAGTTTTAAGTACCTCAAGAGTAGACATAGCCGTAGGTGTTTGGGCCAATTCATCCACAATGTTGTAGCTTACAGGAGCTCTATCCATGACATTGTTGGAGACCCACTGTATGGGGGGGCGTCAAAGAAAAGGGGGTAAGTGGAGGGGTGCATTGGTTGTTTTGGATGTCGATGCCACTAATGGGTCAGCGGGTTCGGTTTTAGTTCCATACTAATTTCGTCTGGTCTGTAAATTGACTTGTTCAGTTGTCATGGCTAGAAAATGGTGAACACCTATTTCTATTTTCGAAGGTGCCCCTAGGGCATTGGGCTTGGGTTGGGGAGTAGGTTACATTGCTACTTGTCCTTGGACTGGAAATGGGTGTTGGAGCACCATGGGTGGAGGTCCTGGTGGTGCTAGATTGGGTTGAGTTTGGGCTGCCATATTGGTAGCATGCTGAACCTCATTGTGAATGGCCTGCTTGGCACAACCCATGAAGGGGCATTCGTGTGTATAGTGCCTATAGAGATCACACAGCTTGCATGGCTGATTTGTGCACAATGGAGCATTGTGTCTAGGTGTGTTTGGTTGCTCAATATTTTCGGCTAGCCGGTTTGCCCTGGCATTATTGGGAGGATTTTGTTGTTGACCGCCTCCCTGCGGTTGATTATTACTTTGGTTCCTAGATCGGTTATTTCTGGCTTACTCTTGTTGGTTATTGGGGGCTGGCTGTGTAGCAAGGATTTCTCCTTGCTACAAGGGGAGGAATGGCTCCCTTCTGTCTATAGGATAGAAGGGTAGGTTCCTGCATGGATAAATGCAAAAAATAAAAATGGAAGGTAAATTGACAGAACATTAAACTAAACTAAGAGCAGAAAGGAGAGAAGCAATGGTGAACTCCTCTGCAAACAAGGGTTAGGGTTCCGCTTCCAAAGACCTGCAAACAAATCCTAAGCTACAATATATTGAAATACCTGCAAAACAATGTTAAACGTAAAACCTGCAAATGGAAACAATGGTTAGAAAGAAAATAAAACTAAGAAGCAAAGAAATAAAACATGAAAGACAAGTTATACCTTCTCTAGTGGAAATGGGCCACCATGCCCTAGCTTGTGGAAGCACCTCTCTTGGATGGGAGAGCAATGGCTCAATGGAGATGGAGGACAGGGAGTGGGTGGCTTGAGAGGAAAAGGTGTCTCAAGGCATCCATGGGTAGCATAACAGTATGCAAGGGAGAAGTTGTTTGAGAGTGACCCCCCACCCTACTTTTATAGCTTTTTCAAGGGGTTTTAGGGTTTTAAGCCCTTGGTCAAGGATTTAGCCCCTTTTTTGGGATTTTAGCCCCTTTTGCCCTAACTTTAGCTCCTTTTATGGTTTTAGCCCCTTTTTGGGGGCTTTAGCTCCTAGGAGAGTATTTTGGGCTCCTTTTTGGGGGTTTTAAGCCCTTTTCTTCATCCTTAGGCTATTTTGAGGGTGTGGGGGTCTAATATAGTGATATGAGGGTCGTGAGATGGTGTCCTTGGGTGGTGTAGGCCATTGAGAGCTGAGTGGTGGATTTTTGGGTTAACAGATTGCCCCCTTATGTGTGAGGGTAGGAGCTCAACGTATGGCCGATGGACATCATAGGATTTGCTGCGTAGAGGTGGTGCTTCCGGGGCTAGGGCATGGTGGCTTTTGGTTTTTGTATTAATATGGTTCCCATCAATGAGTGAGATACAAATTATGTGTGACATGTATATGGACGAGGCAGGCATCCCCATGCTCGTGACAATGCCAAAAGAATAATTTGATCTATGCTCTAAAATACAAGAGCCGATCATATACAACTAATGTTACAATAATGGTTTCCTCCATGTGAGGTTGAATACAATGATGATCTGGTACATTGGACCCATGGGATTCTCATGGAATGCTATACCTTCATGACTGACGGTCTGCTGGATCTGGAACGGTACATAGCTATGTGGACTTGCTGATTGAGAGTCAAAGTCTCTATGGTACAAGTATGCTGCGTCAATCATAAAGGTATATCGAAGCACTGATGGGGCTTCTGAACACTGTCTCCAAGGCAACCCAGAAATCACAAGGGACATAACCTGTTTAGGTCCCTCGAGTGGACTCACCAATGTGCTAGAGTTAGGTAACATCCGGGGTCTTCAACCAAATATTGTATGGACCAAACCCTATACGAATCTCAACAGTGCGATGATGTAGTTGAAGTCGAGCATGTGAGAAACAACCATCCCGAGAGGCACTAAGGACTCCTCTCAAGTGGTCCAAGGAACTCATCAATGAGGTTAATGAAACCAAGATATAGGGACCTCTAGGTCTATCCTCTGGAATATGTGTGTTGGCATCGACAGAGGGAGACCTGCCCCTAGCCAAGGAAATGATGTTTCCTTGACTACGAGTGTGAGGGAGATAACTAGAAGGTGTGAAGCAATCTGCAGATTGACTCATTGAATAGGGAAGGGGGGGGGGAGGGAAATATTTGAACAGGGGCAGGGGGAGGGAGACTCAAACTTCCTTTGTTCAGAGTATGACGGCAGGGCGGACCAGGAAGCAAATGAAACTTAACTCATGGGAATGGGATCATAGCTGTAATACTAGGGATGTCACTCCAGATGGGAAATACTTGGAGGAGGTAGACACTTTTGATATTGATGGGATCCAAGGAAGACACATTGTAGAGTAATCTAAACAAAGGTGACCCAATGTGGGAATGCTGCCAAACTATTTTTTGTGGGGTGGTGTCTAGGGACACTATTGTGGTACGATCTCATGGATTTTTTGTGAGCCTAAGAAGGTAAATGCTCCCTGGTGCTTTCAATTTTAGAGAGTCTGAAAGCTTGAAGAAGACTCCAGTGGGGGCTCTTTTTTGTTGGTAGTCTCCTGTTCTCGAAAAAGGATAAAAGTATACATAGGAGAGCTCACCCATCCTATAGGGGATGAGAGACTTCTTTACCATTGGTGGTCCAATCAGGCTGGAAAAGTTTAAACCTATATTGACTGGACAGTCATTCAAATACTTTTATGAGCATGAACAAAACCAAGTTTGCTCGACAATATTTTCTTGAGGAGAAGGCTAGAAAATAGCTTAACGACAACCCATGATGAGCTTTTTCATGAGGTGCGGCCCCTCTGCCCAAGAAAGCATAAAAGTATGCAGAGGGGAACGGTCTTGGCTTGAGTGTGCCAAGGGTGTCCTTTTCATTTTACTGGTCTACATGGTCTGCAAAAGGAGGTAAACGAGGTGATGTAGACGCTCTTTCCTATACTTTAGCGAGTGGGATAGGCGGCAGCTGCACTTGGCAATATTTTCATTGTTTTAAGGAGTCAGAAAAGTGCTTAAACGAAACTCCAATGTGGTCAACCGATTGCGGTGGCACAGGCGGTGCCCCATGTCGGGAAGGTGGATAGAGGTCCAAAGGTTATCCACGCAGTATGGACAGAGCAGAAGGCTCTCAAACATACCAATACATGCGTGGGATAGATCGTAGCAGAGGCACGTGAGTTGGTGTGGTAGAGGCATGAAAACCGAGGTAACTCTCGGACAAAGGTCGAGAGAGTGTGTGTGTGTGTTGTGGTGGACAGACTTGACTACATGCGATGTAAGTGCAAGTCTGGGGGCACTTATATGCCAAATACATGCAAGAAAAATAAAGGGTTTTGTGGACAATGGTCCAGATGTATGCATAAGGTGCGATGGAAAAGACAATTATAAATACAAAAATAAAAGTAAAATTACATTCCTTAATGGGTGGTGGCTCGAGAATTTGCATGAGTAGCGGTTGGGGATTGTGATACAAGTATATGTCTGTAGACACTTGTATTTTCATGCCATGGCTTGTAAATTGAGGTGACTTGTGGGAAATGGTCCCAAAATTGATCTATTAAACATGAGACAATGGTCTCGTTTGGGCCCGGAGGTGTGAGAGGTGTCTCGAATTGGTTTAGAGTGACTTTGGATTAGTAGCTAATGGTGCTGCCCTTGACTTGTGGTAAAAAATGTTGAAAAACAAGAAAAGGGAAAACGAAGCGACTCATTGGTGATGTTAATTGTAAAATATTTTGAGGTAGATCCCATTGCAGGGGTTATCCAAGATTTGTCCATCAAAGTCAACGCACAGGTATGCCCCCTTGCTGAGACAAAGGTCATTGGAAAGGCGGGACAATGGAAACTGTTATTTTATGGGAAGAACTGATTCCACACTATGGTTTAAAGGGAATGGGGTAAAACCGAAGGCGGTCTTACATATATCTCCGTCATCACGTAAGTGGTGCCAAGATATATCAAGTGGATCTTCCACGATCGATGAGACAGAAGTGCAACTGGTGCTAGAGATCATGTAAATGGTATTGGTTGTGGCTTTGGTGGCCTTTCCCCCAGTCTCTATTGGAGGAAGAGGGGTAGGCCTAGAGAGGGGAGGAGTCTTTGATGGACCTCAAGGTAGGTGCAACATCATCTCAATTGGATGGACATGAGTCAACACATCTTGGGGCCTTAGAGTTAGGGTAGGTGGTTCAAGGTACCACATAGAATCTCCCAGTGTGAAATCCTGTAAGTTGCGGGCTTCCAAGATAGACTTAATCATGATCCTGGATGGTGGGAAAAGGAAAAGGAAAAGGAAAAGGAAAAGGATCATGCTGAGTGGGAATGAAACCCAACATTTCCCTGGTAACTAAGGTTGAGGTTGCAACTGAGGTTGCGGCTGTGGCTGGGGAAACGACGGAAGAGACAAGTTTGATGGACCATTGGTGATGGTGGAGACAAGAGGGTCAGTTGAACTGGACATCATGTAAATGGACATGGTGTCTGAAGAAGGCAGTGGGGGGTGAACTTCTTCAATCAAGGTGATCTCAGAATCAAGGGAATGTTCATGAAGGTCAGTGAGAGTCATTCGATACTCGGACAAGTCTTGGCAACGGTGAGAGTACTGGCTATACAAGCTGCAAAGGGTGTGAGCATGGTTTGTTCTCAATTCCCTGTTCCTGACTATCGATGCGGTTGGGAGTTCAACCATGGGGATGTTTTCATTTTGTATCCATGGCATCCAAATGTGTATAGATCATGGGTATTTTAGGGAAATTATGAGTTGGATGGCTCCGTTGATCGCAGACGACACAAGGAAGGACTTGTCGCGGCTGTGTGGTGGCTTTGGCATTCTTTCCCCTGGCCCTTTTCGGGTGGGGCGGTGTAGGTGCGGGTGCAACAGTTGGATTTTGCGGGCCAAGTGGAGGGTGAGACTCCACCATGATGGGTTGCACCGGGGATAAAACAACCCAGGGCATTGCTGGTTGAGCCAGTGGATCAAGATACCACACCAAAATTCCCAATGTAAAGTTGGGCAGGCTTAAGGTGGCCATGACCGGATTGCTCATTACAGGAGGTGGGGGGAAGAGGAAGGGAATCATATGGACTGGGGATGAGTCCAAATAACTCCTGGCTGGTTGCATGTGGGGATGCGGTTTTTTTTGCGGTTGCACGTAATGCTGCTGCTGTGAGTGATGTTGCAGTTGCGGATGGTGTCGTGGTTGTGGTTTTTGGTTGCTGTTGGTGTTGCAATTGCAGTTGCTGTTTGGGTGCAGTGGTTCTTGATGAGACCATGCACAAGTCTGCAGTTTCATTTTGTGTCGGTGGTGGTGACACTAAGGGGAAAGGAGTCGTCATGGAGGTATTGGAAAACAACCCAGGGCCCACATTCAACAATGGGGAGGATGGTGTGTTGTTAACCATAGTGTTGATTGCAGGGATGACATTAGTGTGTGTGGTCACCCCTTGTGGCTCAACGGTGGTGATGTTAGGGATAACGTTGGTAGGTGCTGTTAACCCTTGCGGATCATGGTAGGTGAACTGATCAACCATCACAATATTCCCTTCATGGGGGAACATCATGAGACAGAAGACAGTTGATGCGACAGCTTGCATGGTGTACATGTAACTTCTCCCGAGGAGAAGGTTGTAGTCCAGTTGAGCATTGACGACCTCTATGTTGATCAGCACTATCTTCTGGGAGAACATGATGGGGACATCAGGGAGGATTCCTTGAGCTTTCGTGGGATATCCATCATAATCCCACAGATTTGTGGAGGACGGTTGTAGAATTGGTGATCCAAGTTTCTTCCAAACCAAGGTGGACATAACGCACGTGGATGCCCCCTAATCCACTATGCACTGGTGCACAACCAAATTTCGTATGGACACCGGGATTTGAAAGGTGATGGTCAATGGCACGCGTGGTTCCCTGTTATCTGTGTCGAATGTGATCAACTTGGAGTTGGAGGGTTCTACTACCCCAAGGGTAGCTAGTAAGGCTTTTTGCTACGTTGGGCATGTTTTAAGAACCTCAAGAGCAGAAATGGCGGTGGGATTTTGGGCCAAATCATCCATAATGCTATAGTTGAATGTAGCTCTAGCCGTGGCATTATTGGTGATCCTGTGTATGGGGGGGTGCAGGAACGGGGGTAACTGAAGAGGCAGGTTGATTGTCTTAGACATGGATGCCACTGATGTGTCAGTGGGTTCAGTGGTGGTACCGTACTGATTCCGTCAGGTTCGCAAGTTGACCTCTTTAGTCGTCATAGCCTGCTGGTGGTGAATACTTGTTTCGGCTGTGGGAGGTGCCCTTGGAGCATTGGGATTGGGTTGGGGAGGGGGGGTGGTTGCCACCAATCCTTGGACTGGTAGTGGGTTTTTAAGCACCATGGGGAGAGGTCCTTATGGTGTTGGGTTGGGTTGGGCTTGATTTGCCGCTTTGGTAGCCTGTTGGGCCTCGCTTTGAATGGCCTACTTAGTTCGAACCATAAGGGGACACTCAAATGTGTAGTGCCCATAAACATCATAGAGTGTGCACGGTTGGCCCTGTGCGCATCAAGGCATTGCGTCTTGGTGCATTTTGTCATGGGTGGTTTTGGGCTAGCCAATTTGCCACAGCATTGTTGGGAGGGTTCGGTTGTTGATCGCCTCCCTATGGTTAGTTATTTCCTTGGTTGTGGGGCCGATTATTTCTAGCTTTCCCTTGCTAATTGTTGGGGGCAGGCTGGTTGGGACGGTTTTGCTGTGTGAACACTTGTCCCAATGGAGCGGGTGGAGCAGGGCGGGGGCTTGAAGTGGTTGTACTGATAGTGCATAATGGATTTGTGGGTTTGGTGGTGCCACAAATGTGGGAATTTTCCCCACATACTATTGTGTTGTCTAAGCCATGGCCTGAGCCTACTGCGGTGGTGTAGGTTGTGTGTAGGAAGTTGTCGCTCCGGACTGGGACATCATTCTTGCATAGTCCGAAGCTTGGTTTTGGTAAGCAACATTAGTAGTGTTGCTTGATTGTAATGGAGCTACAGGTGGTGTCGGTTGAGGCTATGGTTGTTGGGAGATTGATCCTATGATGTCGTCCGCAGCATGCGATGCCCTCGGTGCATTGCAGTATGAGGTACTCGGATGGGGAGCATCTGGAATGACGGTGTATAGGTATCCAGATTGAGCATAGATAAGGTCAAACTATTGAGCTTTCAGTATGGCCTCTTCTTCGGATTGAGGAAATTCAAACACGATGTCCCTTGCTATGGGTGGGAGCAAGGTCTTAAGGAACCAATCCAAGAATATCTTGTCGTCAAGTTGGATTTTGCATAGACTACGACGTTGCCGCCACTCATGGATGTGGTTGGTTATATGAGTGGCAGTGCTTTGGGCATGAATTACCATATCTTGTATAGGGAATGAATTACCATATTTTGTATATGATTGGAAATTTTTGTATATTAATATATCATTTTGTACTTCTTTATATTAGTTTACCTTTTATGACAAATTTGCATACATTATGTCGAATGCAGTAGTAGTTTATAGTTCATGCACTTGCAATACTTATTGTTGACGAAGCAATAAAGTCTGTATGTTCACAATAAAATGCATAAATTTTTTAACACTGTAGGTTAGTTAACAAAAAAATACACAAATGCATAAACGTGTATAATAATAATTATATTTGAGCTATAACTCTTATAGAACCCTAACTCATATTGAACCAACATACTAACACCTACATTCTTATTCATTGTCCAAATTGCAATAGAAATCACTTGTTTTCCTTTGGTATTTACATAGTAATTCTAACCTTTTGCCTTCTACTCCATTTTCTAACCTTGACTAACCCTAGGATTGTCTATCAAACTAGACTGTAATACTACCTATTAGGAAACCATAAGACAAACCTAAGCCATTCTATTCTAACCTAACCCTTGCTAAAACCCTTGCCCTAGACTCCTACCTTTCCATCTCTCTAAAGAGAGGCTTATTCCTTTCATTTCCATACTACTTAGACCCCCATGACTTTCCCTATATCTATAACTGTAATATCCATTTTTGAAATCCCTAGAACACCACTAACTCATTCTAAGCTTCCCTAACTTCTTCATTGTAATATACTATTTAGGGAATCCCTAATAGCCTTCTTACCCACCTATCATATCCTAAGGTCACTTCCTTGCCTTCCTATCTTACCCACTCCCTAACGCCTCACCTCAAATTTGTCCATAACCCAATTTAAAGTGGCACAAAGACACCCTAAAGGGACTATATATAAACAATCATTCCCAACCATACTTAAACAAATTTGACAGTGGTATATAAACATCCATAACTTGGAAAAATACTAGAAAAGGCCTTGAATTGCTTGCAAGTCATTGTGTCATCAAAATCCAAGTGAATATACTTTTTATCAATCCTACTTGACTGGAAATTACATCTTGGATTGTCATAAGACATTTTACTTGACAGCAAATTTGATTTGGTTTAACAGTCCCATTGGCTTGGAAACTTGTCACTTATAAAATTGTTTATCACTGATGTTTACTTAAAAAGATTGTACCTTTGTCTTGACAAGCTAAAAAGTGAAATATAGGACTGTCATAATGCTAAATTCTTGGTTGGAAATACTTTTATGTCAGTTGCAAAAGAGGTTGGATTTGTACGATATGATGATAACATCCCATCAACACCACTAACATGCTTCAACCACATGCATAATTGAAATGAAAACATCCCATAAAAAATGTTCTTCCTTGACAAATAAAAATGAAACAAGTTCTTGAATATGTGTCTTCTATAACGATCTATTGAGCACTTGCAATTTTAACTATCTATTGTACTTTTTGGAATTTTAACGATTTAAGGGTTAGCATGCATAGCCTAGTGTTTAGAATCAATGGTGAAACCCTAACCCTAACTGAATTTTAAAGGTTAGCATGCATAACCTAGGATTTATAATCAATGAGGAAACTTTGATAGGTAATATCCTATTTAGGGAATCCCTAATAGCCTTCTTACCCACCTATCATAGCCTAAGGTCAGTTCCTTGTTTTCCTATCTTACCCACTCACTTCCTATCTTGTCATCCCTATTGATCCTCCCTTTGGTAGAGGCATGTTCTCTTTGGGTGTACAATCATGGTTTGAAGGGTCATTTTGGCTAGCAAGTTCCTTTTATTTCAGAGTATTTTCCTTAGTCACCATCTTGATGGTGTACACAGGTGCATGGTGACCTATCCAAAGGTCTACACTTAGGATATCTAACAAAATAAACACCATTAAATTTTACTTAACAAATTCAACCCAAAATTATCTCAAATTAGCATGCATAACCAATGCTAGAATCTACCCAATCATAAAGATAATATAAGATAAAATTCAAATCTCCACACTATAATTGTTTTCCTCGTTAAGGTTTATAAACCCTAATCATCTTTCATCATATAAGCACATGGCATTTCAAGCAAGTCTATCTAGGGTTAGCATTTTAGGAAAGTCTAGCATGTAACTATTCATCAATTACAATAGTGTTATCTAGGGTTTAGGATAACAAAGAAATTCAATTCATAACTTAGGGTTTTAATTCAATTGTAACAATTTGATAATTTGAGTATTGTTGATTTTCCTCTTAAACTTCTCTAAAAATTATCCTAGCATTTGCACACATTGGTATTTGCATTTGTGAACATATAAATACTAAGTAGTTCATATTAATCCCAATAAAATTATTTCATGTATGTGCATATCCTAGGTATAGGGAATTTTGGTTTCTACTTAAATGATACTAACCAATCTAATGATATATACCTAAAGAGGTCATAAAACCTTAGTTCCATCTCATAACTTTTGAACCCTAGTTATAACATCCAATTTGTAGTTCATGAAATCCTAGTTGGTTTTCAATTTCTAAGTGTAGCCTAGGGCTATATGGCCTTTTTATTTCTACTTAAATGATACTAACCAATCTAATTTGATCTTCAAACCTAAAGAGTTCATAAAACCCTAGTTTGTAGTTCCATGTCTCAATTTGTGAACACTAGTTTTATTATGCAGGTTGTTGGCTTATATTTTAGTACAAGAATAATATAACCCATGATCTCTACTACACAGTGTTTTCTTAATGTTGCAACATGTGTATTCTTAGTGATCTCTAGACACATTGGGCCATGAAAACATAAGGGAGAGGGCCATTTTCAACCCAAGTTATAGCATGTGATTGTAGTTCATGAAACCCTAGTTGGTTTAGGATTTGCACATGCACATGTGTTTCTACTTCCATCTCACAATCTATAAACCCTACCAACTACTATACCATACCATAACATAACATACTACCATCATACCATTCTAACATAGCATACCATACTAAAATATCATACCATACCCTACAATACTAACATCATAGTACATACCCTACAATACCCTATGATACTAACATCATACCATGTACTAACATACCATACCATACCCTACAATACCCTATGATACTAACATCATACCATGTACTAACATACCATACCATACCATACTAACATATAACATACCATACCATTCTATTTCCATCTCATAACTTGTAAATAGGTCATAAAACCCTACTTCCATCTCATAACTTCTCAACCGTAGTTATAGCATGCAATTTTAGATCATGAAACTATAGCATGCAATTGTAGTTCATGAAACCCTAGTATGCAATTGTATTTCATGAAACCCTAGTATGAAGGTATCAACGAGATTCTAGTTCATGAAAGCCTAGCATGCAATGGTAGTTCATGAAACTGTAGGTGTGTTACTCTTTTCCATCTCATAACTTGTAAAGAGCTCATAAATCCATATTTCCATCTCATAACTTCTCAACCCTAGTTTTAGCATGCAATTTGTAGTTCATGAAACCCTAGTTGGTTTAGGATTTGTACATGTACATGTGTTTCTACTTCCATCTCATAGCTTTTAAAGAGGTCACAAAACCCTAGTTCCATCTCATAAATTCTCAACAATAGTTATAGCATGCAATTGTAGTTCACAAAACCCTATTTGGTTTTCAATTTGTACGTGTACATGTGTTTCTACTTCCATCTCGTAGCTTTTAAAGTGGTCACAAAACCCTAGTTCGATCTCATAACTTCTCAACCCTAGTTATAGAATGCAATTGTAGTTCACAAAACCCTATTTGGTTTTCAATTTGTACATATACATGTGTTTCAACTTTCATCTCATAACTTGTAAAGATTTCATAAATCCCTATTTCCATCTCATAACTTCTCAACCCAAGTTATAGCAGGCAATTGTAGTTCATGAAACCCTAGTTGGTTTAGGATTTGTACATGTACATGTATTTCTACTTCCATCTCATAACCTGTAAAGAGTTCATGAAGCCCTACTAACATACTATAACATACCATAACATAACATACCATAACATACTAACATCATAACATTCTAACATACCATACCATACCAGCATACCATACATACTCTACAATACCCTATGATACTAACATCATACCATGTACTAATGTACCATACCATACCATACTAACATATAACATACCATACCATTCTAGTTCCATCTCATAACTTTTAAAGAGGTCATAAAACCCTACTTCCATCTCATAACTTCTGAACCCTAGTTATAGCATGCAATAGTAGTTCATGAAACTATAGTATGCAATTGTAGTTCATGAAACCCTAGTATGCAAGTCTCAATGAGATTGTAGTTCATGAAACCCTAGCATGCATTAAGGTATCCACACTATAATTTTTTTCCTCGTTATGGTTTATAAACCCTAATCATCTTTCATCATAGAAGCACATGGAATTTCAAACAAGTCTAGCACCAGTTTCGATGTCAACATGTCTATCCTAGGATGATTTGTCAAACCCAAGGTATTTGTCTATTGCATCAACACAAGCACCAAGACCTCCATGGAAAATAAACTAACCTTAAAAAAATCTTCTTCTAAGCAAGGACTCTAAAGAAGATCGAGACTTATCAAGTTAAGTTTTCCATGGTCTTTCCCTAACCTCCATGTATCACATAAGAACAAGAATGCAATATCACCAAAGACACGAGCTCTTTTCTTTGTATTGTCTATAGGGTTGGAACCCTAATTCTACCTCCTTTTCCTTGAAAACAAGAGCTATAGATTCTACAAGACAACTGTAGTAGGGATTTCACCCTTGCTACAGGCAGGAACAACTACCTTCTATCTATAGGAAGGAAGGGTAGGGTTCTTGTTGGTTGAGAGAAAACATGCAAAACAGTGTCACACCTAAGCTATGAAACCTTGCATGAAATGGTTAGGAAACAAACTATGGATGCAATAAATCAAATGGAAAACTTGTAGGAAACCATTAGAGAACAAATCTACAAATAAAATAAGCTAGCAAACTAAAATAACAATGAAAAACTAATGGTTATACCTTCTGTTTGGGTGGAAATGGACCACCATGCCCTAGCTTGGGGAAGCACCTCTCTCTATGGGATGGAATATTGGCTTGTGGAGTGTGAGAAATTCGATCCAAAAAGTGAGTAATTCAAACCACGGGAGAATCTAGGAGCATTAGTGAGGCTCAAAAATCAAATTTGAGTGCAAGATTTAGCAAAAACCATCAAATTACAGTTAAATTCCACACAATGATAGTTGGAAACAAGATAGTTTTGGATTGTCTCACATTGAAATTGTTATTAATAGGTTTATAAATACATCATAAGTGTTTCGAATGGATTTGGAATCCAATTGTGAGAAAAAAACCAAAAATTGCCAAATTGACATCAAACCCCCCTAAGTGGGCCAATCTCATCCCAAATCTCTTCAAATGGCCATGAATTTCTGAAGTGGCATGGATGATGTGTGATGGGTCAATGATTACACCTTGGATAGTGTGGGTGTGGAAAAATAGATGGTTTAGACTCTCAATGCAACATTAATTGCACCAAATCAAGCCAAATTTGGGCAAAATCCCATTCTAGTGCCCCAAGTCAACTTTCATGTCCACATTCAATGATTGGGAGCGCACCAATAATTATGGATGTGCATATGTGGCTAGATGACTAGGCTGTAATACCCATGTGGGTCATAGAACCTCAAATTGACATGGCATATGTCCACCTAAAAACAATAAAATTGACTAATTAGTGTAACTAAGGTACTAATGATGGATTACTATTCTAACACCCTCCCTTAATCCAACAAATAATTATGCTCACAAAATGATGAAGTCCTTGAAAATAATGGCTCAATTCACCTCAAATACATGATCAGAAATTTAAATTTTTATTTGTCCATGTGAACCGAGGAAAGAAGGAAAACTATATGGGAAAAACCTCCCCTCAAGAATGGAAATGGGGTTGCACCTGTAATTATATAATATAAAATTACCATCCTTCACTCACCCCAAGCAAATATATCACGTAAGTGAAGGTATTCTCAGTGAAATCCTTGGTAAAAATTTCGGCAGTTTGCTCGGTGGATGGGCAATACTGCAGTGAGATCACCCTGCCATGCACTAAGCCTCGAATGTAATGCATGTGAATCTCTATGTGCTTTTTCCTGTGCCTCTATACTGTATCAGTATATATCTTGATGGAACTCTAATTATCCACCCAAATGTTGGTTGGAGAATCAATTATGACACCAAACTCCTGAAGAATTCCCTGCAACCAAACGCATTGAGTTGCAGCATTCACTGCTGCCCTGTATTCGGCCTCTGATGATGAAAGTGAGATGATGTGATCTTTCTTAATTGACCATAAAATGGGATCCTCAGTAAACATGAATAAAAAACCTGATTTTTACTTTCTGTCAATTGGATCACTGGCCGAATCTGAATCAGAAAATCCATCTAGTTGAAGTGAGGAACTAGCTGTGTAATGTAATCTGAATTTCTTAGTTCCCTGGACATACTAAAGAATTTTTTTAGCATCCTTCCAATGGAGCTCATGTGTCTGGTGCATGTGTATTGCTACAGCACTCACAACATAAGACAAATCATGTCTTGTATGAGTGAGGTAGAGCAAGCTGCCCACTAGTTCCCTGTAGAGTGTGATATCCACCATTGGGGAATTGCCAAATTCATACAATTTAATACTAGAAAGAAAGGGAGACTTGGATGCCTTACACTTAGCCATATTAAACTTCTTCAATAGGTATAAATAACGCTATGGCTGACTCAGCATGATTCCCTTACCATTCTTCTCAATTTCTAAGCCCAAAAATTGTGTTAGCAATCCTAGGTCTGTCATAGCAAATTCACTGTGCAAAGAGTTCTTAATTTGGATAATTGAATTGGTGCACCAACCTGTAATAAGAATATCATGAACATAAAGAACAATTACCTACAATTTAACATCATTTTTCTGTAAATACACATTAGGGTCATATTTGCATCTTGTGAAGCCAATTGAAAGCAAGAAAGCATCCATTTTTGCATACCAAGCCCTAGGCGCTTGCTTGAGTCCATACAGTGATTTTTTCAGCCTACATACCAATGAAGGATCATCTTGGAAACCTTTAGGATGTTTCATATAGATATCCTCCTATAGTTCACCATGCAAGAAATAATTCTTTACATCCATGTGGTGAACCTCCCAACACTTACTAGCTGCTAGTGCAAGAACTAGTCTAATTGAGTCCATCTTTGCAATCGGTGCAAATGTATCTATGTAATAAACTCCATGGACCTGAGAATAGCCCTTATACACTAACCTAGACTTATGTTTCCTATCAGAACCATCAGCATCAAGTTTGGTCCAGTAGACCCATTTACATTGAACAACTTTCCTCTTGGGAGGAAGGGGAAAGAATTCCCATGTATTGTTCTCTTGGAGGGACTGAAGCTTATCTTCCATTGCTGACTTCCATCTTTGGTCTGTAAAAGCTTGCTGATATTTCTATGTGTTAGAACTCATTAGCATGTAACAGTGCTAAGTAAGAGCACTATCACTTGCAAATGAAGCCTTACTAGTTTGTGATCTAGTTCTCGTAGGCTCTTAGGGATTTCCTGCCAATTCCTCGACTACTTGCACAATGTTTTCATCCCATTTGGGCCTAGATGGTGAGTCATATACAGAAATATCATCTTCAGCAACATTCATATCATAATTATCAGAAAAAATAGAGCATGTTTCATCACTTACATCTTCGAATGGTTGAGGAGAGGAGCAATCCCCCAGTGCAAGTTCAAAGTCTAGAATTGGCTCTTCTTCGAATTTGACACTTCTTTCAACAATTTTTTTTCTAGTGGATGTGTCAAAGAGCTTATACCCTTTGGTTTCCTCACCATATCCAACCATGATATACTCCTTGCTTTGTGGCTGCAAGGCTTTCCTCTTCTCTGAAGGTAGTCTTGCCCATGCTTTTGTCCTGAATATCCTGAAATTTGAGACATCTGGTTTTTCACCAAACCATGCCTCGTAGGGTGTCATCCCTTTCACTGATTTGTGGAAGGCTCTATTCTAAATGTTAGCAGCACAGCTGATGGCTTCATCCCATATCTTGGGACTAAGTTCCCTCACTTCTATCATGCAAGTTGCCATCTCTTTGAGAGATCTATTCTTTCTCTTTGCCACAACATTTTGTTGTGGTGTGTAAGGAGTTGAGAGTTGCATTTGGATTCCACACTCCTCACAAAGTTGTTGTAGATTTTTATTCACATATTCCTTTCCATTATCAGTCCTAAGGACTTTTATATTCTTCCCACTCTGATACTCTACTAGTTCTTTCCAAACTTTGAGTTGCGCAAACACCTTATATTTTAATTTCAGAAAATACACCCAGCAAAATCAAGACTAGTCATCAATAAATGTAAGCACATACCCAGATCCACCATGTGAGGGAGTGTGTATTGGACCAATTAAATCATAATGTGTTGATGTATATGTAACTTTGGAATGTATTTCACTTGTATTTCTTAAATATTGTAACCCGATCTTTATTCCGGGATGTACTTGAGTTATGTCATGCCCCGATGTTCCTATCAGGAAGGTCTATCATGTAAACAAGTCATGTCAAGTCATTGTGGGTAACCCTCCTATTGTCTAAGGGTTAAAGTCTCGGCAGTCCCGGGGCACTAGGGTTATTAGAATCCCCTAGTAGAGGTCGACCCTCGCAGGGTTTTAGTCATGTCGGGATTAGTATAAATAGAGAATTGGAGTCTCTATTTATCACACAACTAATACACACTCAAGTGTAGCACATAGTTGAGGAAGGAGAAGACACTAGGGCTAGACAAGAAGAAGGTTATTACTATCGGGAGATCACTTACTGTTTTGGGGCTTTTCTATTTTGGTGTTGATTCTATCTCTGAGGAAGTTGCAGGGTTTTCACCATTTATGATTTACCCATGGATAAACACTATGTTCATTGTCTTTTGTGTTTGATTGTTGTGCTTGTTATTCTCTGAGTAAAGATCCTAATATAATGCTAGCTTAATGATGAAATTCTAACATGGTATCAGAGTTAACCTGAGAAGAAGACACTATGCAACTGCGGGAACTAGGGCTTCCTAATTTGTGGATCTTCCTCCACATATTTTCAGCAAAAGTAACATGGAATAACTCTCCTCCTTAGGGTGCATATTTATGTCGAAGCAGAATCCAATTCTGGGGTTTTTTAGTTTTGGACCCAACACTGCTGCCGAAAATTAGGGCTTTTCATAGAAGAGGAATTTTTCAGTGAGCCCAAGCCTAGATTGATCTCCTCCCCAAAATCAAAGTTATGGATAAATTTCAAGGCATTTTGGTGGACATATCTTCAGAAAAGCAAAACCATAATTTGCTACTGAACCGACACTACAGGATTTCAGCTCCAAATCTAGATCCGACATCTTGACCTGGTAAGATATAAATCTTTTGTATTTCCATTTGAGATTCTCAGTTTAATATGTCTCATCATACCAAGCTTGATGAAAATCTTGAGGGAGCTGATAAATTCTGAGTTTGGAAGTATAGGATCTCCCTGGTCCTGGAAGAGAATGAGTTGGACTCCTATATAAATGAGGAGGTTCTAGTTCCAGAGGGAGATGAGGCTAAGGCCTTGCATAAGAAGAAGTTGGTTATGGAAAAGAGAATCATTGCTGATTCTATCAAGGATCATCTCATACCATAGGTTTCCTCCCTTAAGACACCTAAAGCCATGTTTGATGCCCTAATCAAATTGTTTGAAGGGAAGAACATAAACATGAATATGAATTTGAGAAATCAATTGAAGAATGTGAAGATCCAGAATTATGAGACTATTCAGTCTTACTTTACAAGGGTTTCTCAAATCAAGGAGCAGCTAGAAGTAGTAGATGAAGAAGTGGAAAATGCAAAGATTGTGATGACCACCTTGAATGGTCTCCCTAGAACGTGGGAATCTTTCATTCAAGGAATCTGTGCTAAAAAGAAGTTAGTCAAGTTCAGCAGACTATGTGAAGAATTCTCTCAAGAAGAAGCTCGGATAGTAGCTCGAGAGGAGAAGATGGGTAGTGAATATCAAGCTCTCACAGTTCACTCTAAGAAAAATAGGAGGAGCAATTATCACTCCAAAGGTAAGATCTCACACTCTAGAAAATATCTAAATACTATTAGATGTTACACATGTGATGAGAAAGGTCACATATCCAAATTCTACCCTAACAAAAGAAATATAAGGAAGAAGAACAAGAGAAGACATCATGCCCATGCTACAGAGGATGATGAACCTTCCATAAAGAGAATCAGACAAGAGAGTGATGTCTCTTCAAGTGAGGATGAATATGTTCTAATCTCCACTCTCACGAGAACTGTTTCACATGGAAGCAATGATTGGCTTATAGAAAGTGGTGCTTCCAAGCACATGATAGGATTCAAAGAATCATTTGTGAAGCTATCTGAACATGAGTCACCTCACAATGTAAAACTTGGGGATGACTACTAGTATCCAATAAAAGGTAGTGGTGAATCCTTCTATAAACTAGACTCTGGAAAGTCTTTGAAGATGAATAATGTATTATTTGTTCCAGGACTAAAGAATAACCTTCTCTCCATATCTGCATTGGATGCAAAAGGAATGAGGGTTTCTTTCGTAGATGGCCAAGTTCTTATGTGGCCAAAAAGAAAGACTTTTGACGATGCAATAGTGATTGGAGAACAAGAAGGAGGTCTATACAACTTGAAGGGCCAACCAGATCAAGATTTGGTTCATGACACAGTAGAACCAAATGAACTTTGGCATAGAAGGCTTGAACATGTGCATTACAGAGCACTACCACTTGTAAGCAAAGCTGTTGAAGGTCTTCCAAAAATTCAAGCAAAACATGAAGGGGTCTGCAGAGGATGTGCAAAAGGAAAGAAAACAAAGAATACATTTCCAAGGAGCGAGAGCAAAGCAAAAGGAATCTTGGAAATCATCCACTCCGATGTATGCGGACCAATGTCATCAAGCTCACTAAGCAGGTATGTGTACTATGTTTCTTTTATTGATGACTTTTCTAGGAAGACATGGATTTACTTCATGAAGAATAAAGATGAAGTGTTTAGCAAGTTCAAGGAATTCAAATCCTTGATCGAGAACCAAACTGAAAAGAAGATCAATACTTTTCGATCAGATAATGGCTGAGAATTCACTTCAAATGAGTTCAAGGAACTATGTAAGGACTCAGGGATTAAGAGGGAGTTTTCCACTCCTTACAATCCACAACAGAATGGGGTTGCAGAGAGGAAGAATAGAACTATCATGGAAGCTACAAGAGCTATGCTTCATGATCAAGATCTTCCTATGCATCTTTGGGTAGAAGTAGCCAGAATAGCAGTGTATGTACATAACCGTACTCCACACAGAGTACTCGAGAACAAGACTCCTAAAGAAGTCTTCTCCAGCAAGAAACCAAAAGTCAGCCATCTCAAAATATTCGGCAGTCCTATGTACATACACATTCCAAAAGAGAAGAGAACAAAATTAGATCCTTCAGGAAAGAAGGGTATATTTGTGGGATACTCTGAAAGCTCGAAGGCTTACAGATTATACTTCCTAGGATTCAAAAATATTGACATTAGTAGGGATGTAACATTTGACGAAGATTCAACCTACATCAAATCCAGAAAGAAACTTGCTGAAGAACCTGAAGAAGTAGAAGCTCCCAGAATTCATGATACAATCATGAATGAAGAAACTCAAGAAGAAGATCGAGAATTTGAAGAACCACAAAGACCTGTAGATCCACCACAGGAGAAGAATCCTCACAAGAGGAAACCTGCTTGGGTATGAGAGATTATCCAAGGTGCAGAAAGATATGGGGTTCCATAAGAGAATCTCAGAGAAAGAAAGAGGACCATATCCTGTTCTAGTTATGTAGCTTTACTATGTGACTTCATTGATAAAGAACCTTCCAAATATGAAGAAGCAGTAGAACGGAAAGAATGGAAGGATACGATGATTGAAGAGTATCAATCGATCATGAAGAATGATGTTTGGGATGTTGTCCCAAGACCAGAAGGGAAGTCAGTTGTAACTTCCAAATGGATCTACAAGATCAAGCATGCTACAGATGGTAGCATTGAAAAGTATAAGGCAAGATTTGTGGCTCGGGGTTTCTCTCAGAAAGAAGGAATAGACTATGAAGAAACCTTTGCACCTGTAGCTAGATACACTTCCATCAGATTGGTACTTTCTTTGGCTGCAGTGATGAAATGGAAGATACACCAAATGTATGTCAAGACTACTTTCTTGAATGGTGTAGTAGAAGAGGAAGTGTATGTGGAGCAGCCACTCGGTTTTGAGACACATGACAGGGAGTCTCATGTGTGTAAATTGAAGAAAGCCCTGTACAGTTTGAAATAGGCACCTAGGACATGGTACGGCAGAATTGAAAGCTTTCTATCTAGTTTGGGATTTACAAAGAGTAAAGTAGATTTCAACCTTTAGTGCAAGGTGGAAGATGGCAACCCGATGATACTTCTACTATATGTAGATGATCTGTTTGTGACAGGTATGGATGGGTTGATTGCTGATACGAAGAGAAATATTGCTGCTGAGTTCGAGATGAAGGACTTGGGAATGATGCATTATTTCCTAGGTATGGAGGTGTGGCAGACTTCAGATGGAATCTTTCTTGGACAAGGAAAGTATGCAGTAGAGATCCTGAAGAGATTTGGGATGATGGAATGCAAGGCATTAACCACACCTATGGCATCAAACCTGAATCTATTGAGTGATGCTTCATCAGAGACAGTTGACACCACGATGTATCATCAGATGATTGGGTCCTTGATGTACCTGACGCTTACAAGACCAGATATTTGCTTTGCTGTGAACACCTTGAGCCAATACTTGACAGATCCGAGACATGTTCACTTGACTACTGCAAAGCATATTATGAGATACGTGAAGGGTTTGGTTGATTATGGGCTCAAGTATAAGGCTAATCAAAGGATTAACCTGGAGGGTTATGTTGATTCAGATTGGGTAGGCAGTGCCATCGATAGGAAGAGCACTTCAGGGTGTTGCTTCAGTATGGGATTAGGTGTGATCTCATGGTTTAGTAGGAAGCAATCCTGTGTGGCACTGTGTACAGCTAAAGCAGAGTATGTTGCAACTTGTTCAGCTAGTTGTGAGGCAGTATGGATGACGAAGCTACTGTCTGATTTATTTGATCTCCAGTTAGATGCTACTTGTATATACTGTGACAACCAAAGTTGTGTAAAGTTCTCAGAGAATCCAGTATTCCATGACAAGTCGAAGCATATTGTTGGAGTAGGGTCCTCCAGCTACAGAAGAAGCTGCTATTTTGATGGATAGACAGTTTTGGTAGAGATACAAGAGGCAGAGCTACAGCACTGTAGCAGGTTTCTAGCTATAGATCAGAGCTGGAAACCATGACATAGAAGATAGATAAGTCAAGGAAGATGACAGTACCTGAGCGGCCGAGAAGAGAGAGATCACCCACTGCATTGAAGGCAGTGGTGGAAGACAAGAGGGTTCAGCTACCCTCATAAAGGAAAAGGAGCAACGAGGCCGAGGTATTGAAGACAAAGGACAGGAAGGGAAGTAGCGCCGGTACCCATGGTCAGCGTTGGGAAGCATGGAAGACTACAAGAAGCTGTGGTGAAGGGAAGCGGTGCATAGTACCCATGGTCAGCACCGGGAAGCATGGAAGACTGCAGAGAGCTGTGGTGTGACAGATAGCGGCTACCTCAAAGTACAGATACACCGACTGTCACTAGTTAGGGTTTGGGTTACTGTTGGGACAGGCCCATAGTGTTGTAATGGCGAGACCTTTGAGCCGCCTATAAAGGGATGTATTTTGTATTGTAAAAGGTTGGAATTTTGGGCATTTTAGGCCATCCATCTAGTTATATCATCAGTAGTCTGTTAGCTTACTATTATTTTGTATTGTAACAATCCGCAGGGATTGACAGAGAGGGAAGAGTATATTGTAATAAAGACAATATAGAGATAGAAACGAGATCTAAGAGAGAATATCTTAAGCTACATATGTGGTGCAGCAGAACTGTGTCTACCTTCCCCTGAGCTATAATAGAAACACAGTTCTGTGGACGTAACTTCCATCCTGGAGGTGAACCACGTTAAAATCGTGTGTTATGTGATTGATTTATGTGTTGTGTTTATTTGTTGCATCTATCAGTTATTATATAAGCCTTGTTTATAGTTGAATGTATGTATGCATTGTCCAGTTCGCAGTAATATAGAAGGATAAACATAAGTTGAAGTCTTGGACATGCTATATGTGGGTTCATTTATGCTTTGCTTGAACAGTCACTAGTCGCAATGTTAAATAGTCTGGTATTTTGAGTCTCGCAAGTCGACACAAACAATGCTAAGTGCGCTGAGCCGCGGGAATGGGATATCACAGGGAGGCGATACCACATCGGCAGAGGAACTACGGTGTGCGATACCATAGGTTAAGGACTTGGTGTTGGAGAGGAAGTTACGTGTCGCCTGGTGTGCGGCGAGGTGGTAAGGCTGGGGTCATCGCGAGTCGGTGGAAGTTACGCGACATGGAAAGGGACCGCGCAACAGGAAGAGAGAGATATCGCGATCAGAAGAGCTGTGAGATGAGGAGATCACGCGATATGAGTAGAGGGGTCACACGATGGGCAGAGAAAGAGGCCTCGTGGCTAGCAAAGCTGCGAGTCATAAGTAGGATGCCACAGAACCTGGTCTAAGACACTTGAGTCCTTGGCCAACCCATTAGAATCACTTCGGGTGAGACTTCAGGCCACTTCGCGGTCTATCGCCGAAAGGGCCAGTGAGCTAGGGGTGTTGTTTTTTAAATACAGTAAACTCGGGTCTGCCCATGATAGCCAACAAATGGTTCCGTCGCTGGTTTTGAACAAACAAAGCACTAATGTTTGGTGGTGCCCTACTAGAGACGAACTCAACAAGTGGGTTTGGTCTAACCAGAAAGAGTTTGTTGAACGAGAGAATAGGAGTCCTAAGCTGAACACAGAGACCTGGTTACAAAAACATATCATTACAGACATCCATGCGATATTTTTTGTGACCTTTGGAAACGAGCTTTACGACTGGTTATCAAAGTTAACTGATATAGGCATATTCAAAAAGAAAAGAGACATTGTCTGGACACTGGAGCTGATTCAGACCGTGAAGAACCTGGATAACCCTATCACGAGGGCAGTAGACTTCTGGCTTATGAGTGTGCTAGAAGGCTTTGTCACAGAGTTTGCAGTTGACCAGACGAAAAGCTTCAGTGAGGCTGAGCGCTACTTCTTCAAAGGATATCATGGTAAGTACTTAATATCTTTAAACTTGTCCATTAAGATGCTATTACATGAAAAAGTAACAATGGATCTAGTTTCAGATGAATAAGTAGAAATAGTAATGTCACAAGAGTTTGAAAGTGATTTTGATGACATTGGACGAACACGTAGTGGAAAGAAGTATAAAGTAGATTTCAGATCTCCAATATATGAAGATAGTTCAGATAGTACTAGACAGCAGAGTCATAGTACCACAGAAGGAACAGAGGGGGGTATCCCTTACCACCCTTACACCCCATAGAAACAGACCGGGACTCAGAACAATCCCGTAGGAACTCCATCCAGTAGCTCACAGACAGTACCTACCACCGCTACATCACCTCCACCTACACCGCCGAGTGGTAGTAACACAATAAATCAACATCCACCACGTAGAAATAGAATGGGGGATGATATGAAGCTACCTATATTTAAGGGAATAGGGACAGAAGACCCAGAGTAGCATTGGTTTCTATGTGAAGCCATGTGGACCATTAAAGCAATCAACGACGATAACCTTAAACTTGTACAGTTGGTCACCACACTAAGAGATCGAGCCTTAACATGGTATATAAAGTATACCACAGTACCCAGGTCACTTGTCCAGGTCAAGACCACCATGATTAAAGAGTTTAAGAAAACTAAGTCTGAGTCACAGTGTATTACAGAACTCAAAGACATCAAGTAGTTACCTACAGAGTCGGTGTGGGACTTTGATCAGAAATTCAAAGCCCTTATCGACCAAATCAGTTTCTAGTTCGCACTGGAGCAGCATAAGGAATGGTTTATTGCAGTGCTTCTCCCTCACATTAGACTACCGTTAATGCAGCAGAAACTCCAGACATAGGATGATGCGTTGGAGATGGCGATGAAACTAGAGGCTTCACCTCTAGCTGAGAGCAGTACAAGCATGGCAACTTTACAAAATCAGTTGGCTAACCTCACATTACAGTTGCATGAACTTAAGAAAGGGAAAGAGGTTGTGCAAGACATATGGTGCATAAAATGTAAAGCACAAGTCCATAGTAAAGACAATTGTCCAGTCTTTGTAGAATATATAGCAACAGGGGCTCCAAACCCCTTACCATAGACCCACGAGCCGTGGTGTGAAATATGCAAAATATGAGGACATCTACCTCACTAGTGCCCTCTACTTCAGAAGTACGTGTAGACACCTAAGAACTTATACTGCGTCTTCTGCAAGTCTGTAGGCCATGATGAACATGATTGCAGAGCCTATGATCTCATGGTTGGAGCAAAGGAAGACTTGTACAGAGTCCAGTCAGAGACACAGGGTCCAGCAGCAGGACCACAACATGATCCGGCTTATGGAGGCCATGGAGGAGGATTCAGTGGACGAGGCCGTGGAGGAGGATTTGCATGAGGAGAAGGCTTCGGTAGAGGAGAAGGTTCTGGCTGTGGTCGCGGACCAGTTACTTGTTACAACTGCGGAGTTGTAGGACACTATGCTAGGGACTGTTAGAGCCCCACTACCACTTGTAACTACTGCAAATATTATGATCATACTATAGAGGAGTGTCCTACCTTGATAGCTAAGATCAGAGAACCTAAGCCAACAGCACACCAGAACATCCAGCTTATTGCTACTGAGCAGGAAGAGCTAGAACCAAGAGTCAATATTGTGACTCGTAGCGGTGTTTCTACCAGTGGGACATTGCAGGAGACGAAAAAGAACACAGGCCAAGAGTGGGTGTGCAGAGCTCCTAATAAAGCAACACCACTCGACCTCCAGAAGAACAAATAGACATTTTAGGAAGCTAAGGCTTTGTTTGATGAACCTACGCAATCAGAATCACAGGTACTACCATCTAGGGGCATACCGCAGCAAGCACCTTGTGGCGATAGCCTTGTACAGACATCGCAGGATACCACATCGGGAAGATGCGATGAGGATGAGATGACAAGAAGTGTACATTCCTTCCTATGGAGTTGTCTAAAACTTGTAAGAAATGAGCAAGCTATCACAGAACTTCAGCGCATTATAGATCAGTCTTAGCCATCCTCTTCCATGAGCAGTACACAGCGTGCTATTCATAACATTACAGGACATACAAGAACAAGAAGAGAGATGCAAATCATAGTGCAAGTTGGAGAATTTGGAATGGATGAGGTGATCCTAGATCTAGGATCAGAAATGAATGTTCTGACTAAGCAGACATGGGAACAGATGGGTAGCCCTAAGTTAGTCAGATTGCCGATCCATCTGAGATTAGCTAATTAGCAGCGTGTATCACCTCTAGGTCGATTAGCGCAGGTGCTAGTTGACATTGATGGAGATCGCATCTTTGCGGACTTTGAAGTTATAGAAATCATTAGCGATAGTAGACCCTATCCAGCATTGCTAGGAATTGATTGGGCGATCGGTAACATGGCCGTTATCAACCTAAAGAGAAGACAAATGACCTTTGAGGACGCGCAGATCCGGGTCATCGCATCGTTGGATCCTTTTCAGGGTCCTAGATATATTGAACCTATCCGAGCAGAGGAGGAGGCACGTAACATGGAGAGTCTCTATCATATGACCACAAACCAGAGCGACTACATCAATCCAACCACAGAAGGGAATATTAGTTGGCAATGCGACAACTCATGTGCATCAGATTCAGATGTTGGTCTAGAGAACTGGCAGAACAGACTTCACAAAGTCTCAGCACGCAGATGCACGTACTTGACTAAGTCACTACGATGGATTGGCGCAGAGATCAATGAGATTCCATCCTTTCATGGTCTAATAGATATCCAGGACTTCCTTGAGCAGTTTGAACAACAGATTCCTCACGAGGAGAGGACCACAGCTATAGACCTTGCAGTACAAGCTACACCTACAAGATGGTGGTATGCACATAAAGAGAACATTGCATCATGGGATGATACTAAGAGATTGATGGTGATCAAATTTTCTGTTGACGGAGAGTATGTCCAGCAGAAATACACAGGAGAGAGTGACCCCAGATCACACATTCAGACATGTGAATAGAATTGGTTGGACATTCCTGAGGATGAATGGGTTCACCGATTCATTCATACTTTGGATACAGTTCCAAGGAACTGGTACACAGAGACTGAACTACGCAAAGGAACAACAACATGGCCACTTATGATAGACAACTTCCTACTCACCTTCGCTTTTGAATCTGAGTATCCAAGTGTTGATCAGGCCCTACAAGTAATAAAGAGTAAGATATTTGAGGATTGTACCATATCAGTGTCAGCTCAACCTGAGTGGGCTACCCAACTAAAAGAGGCGTTAGAATGTTATAATTTTGCATCTGAACCAGAGGCGGAGGATGAGGATCCTCACAACACCAACATCCCGGAGTCAGAAGGCACTCATGATGTTGAGGGACCACAGTTAGAAACTCTAGCAATTACAGAGCCCATCAAGATAAAAAAAATCAATATTGGCACAGACATAGAACCTAAGTTTGCCTCTATTGGAGACTATTGGAACAATGAAACAGTCAGACAGATTGCAGACTTGTTACATGACTATCAAGACCTATTTCCCACCAAGTTCACACAGATGAAGGGAATAGTCGGAGACCTGGGAGTCATGAGGATACCATTGAAGGAGGATGCTAGAACAGTGAAACAACGTCCATATAGACTAAATCCGCACTACAAAGAAAAAGTGAAGGATGAGATCGATAAGATGCTAGCAACAGGCATCATTGAGCTGGTAGAATAAAGTGAATGGGTTAGCCCCATGGTCGTACAAGAGAAGAAAACCAAAGGAGACATCAGGATCTGTGTCGATCTACGCAAGCTCAACGATGCATCGCTTTACGATCCATTTCTGACACCGTTCACTAATGAGGTATTAGACAACGTGGGAGGACAGGAGGTCTACTCCTTCACTGATGGATTTTCAGGCTATCATTAGATCAGAATCCATCCAGAAGATTGATCTAAGACCACCTTTGCAACAGAATGGGGCTCGTTCCAGTATACAGGAATGCCCTTTGGTCTTAAGAATGGACCAGCTATATTTTCTAGAGTAGTAGTTGCTGTATTTAAAGAATACATCCATAAGTTTCTAGAAGTATATTTTGATGATTGGATTGTATTTGGACTAATCGACAAGCACATAGGAGATCTAATACTGATGTTAGAGAAATGTAGGCAGTACCAGATTTCTCTAAACTTGAATAAATGTATATTTTGTGCACCATTTGGTATTTTGTTGGGTCACATTGTTTGTAGACAAGGCTTGATGGTATATCCCGCAAATATTGCCATCATTGTAAATCTTCCAGCACCCAAATCAGTCAAGCAACTGAGGACAGTACTTGGTCATACCAGGTATTACAGAAAGTTCATCAAGGGCTATGCAAAGATTACAGCACCAATGGAGAAATTGCTAAAGAAAGATGTAAAATTCCTATGGAATGAGGAATGTCAGTAGAGTCTAGACACACTTAAAGAAAATGTGGTTACAACACCCATCCTAGTATTTCCAGACTGGACTAAGCCATTTCATGTACATGTGGATGCATCTAGCATCGCAATAGGGGTTGTCTTAACGCAACCAGGAGAAGGAGATATTGATCATCCTATCGCATACTCCAGTAGAAAGCTATCGAAAACAGAAAAGAACTATACCACGACAGAAAGAGAAGGCTTAGCTATGGTGTATGCGCTGCAGAAGTTCAGGAACTACCTATTGGGTGCCTCAATCAAGATGTTTACTGACCATTCTTCATTGAAGTATCTGGTCAATAAGCCAGTGTTAGGGGGGAGAATCTGCAGATGGTTACTCCTCTTTTAGGAGTATGATTTTGAGATCATTGTTAAACCAGGAAGATTGAATGCCGGACCTGATCATCTATCATGGATAGACTCAGGAGAAGAGCTAAGTAACCTAGAGGACAATTTTCCAGATGCGCAGTTGTTTTCTATCCAGATCGCAGATGACTACTATGCTGATGTCATTCACTTTCTCACTACAGGATTAGCGCCTAATGAGTTCACTAAGCAGCAAAAGAAGCAGTTGGTTATTAAAGCAGTAGACTTCACCCTGATTGCAGGACACCTATACAAGTTAGGCCCAGATGAATTTTTGTGCAGATGTGTGATGCCACATGAAAAAGATGCTATTATCAGAGAGGCACATTCAGGAACCGCAGGAGGTCATTTCGCAGGAAAGCTGACTGTGTAGAAAATCCTAGATGCAGGATTATGGTGGCCTACGTTGCATAAAGACACCAAGGACTTTTGTAGATGTTGCGATATCTGCTAGAGGATAGGAAAACCCTTGTGACGCGATGAAATGCCGCTGCAACTGCAGGTTACGCTACGCGCATTTGAAAAGTGGGCTATAGACTTTGTGGATCCTATCAACCCACCAGGAAAACGCACTGGCGTGAGATATATTATCACTGGGACAGAGTACCTCACCAGATGGGCGGAGGCCAAAGCAGTAAGAAATTGTGATGCTGCTACAGCCGCACAGTTCCTTTTTGAGAACATCATCAGTAGATTCGGCTGCCCTGTAATTTTGATGAGTGATCAAGGCACACATTTCTTGAACCGCACCATTGAGGCCTTGACAGAATAATTCTATATTCAACACCATAAGAGCACTGCCTACCACCCACAGGATAATGGTACGGTGGAGGCCTTTAATAAGATTTTAGAAAACGCTCTTACTAAGATCTGCAATAGCCAAAGGAATGATTGGGACCTCAGAGTTAACATTGTATTATGGGCGTATAGGACCACATGCAAGAAACTTCAGGACATACACCTTTCAGCTTGGTGTATGGACAGGAGGTTGTTATGCCTATGGAGTATATTCTTCCCAGTTTAAGAATCGCTCAGATTACTGGGATGACTGATACAGACACAGTGGAGGAAAGGCTAGCACAGCTGCTTGCCTTAGAGGAAGACAGATTCATCGCCGAATTCCATCAGAAAGTGAAGAAGGCACGAGAAAAATCTTGGCATGACAGACACATTAAGACTAATACTTTCCAGATCGAAGACCTAGTACTCCTCTATGATAGTAAATTTATTAAGTTTCTAGGGAAGTTCAAGATGCATTGGCTGGGGCCATATCAGATACAGCAAGTTACAGAGGGAGGTGCCGTTCAGCTCAGCTAGCTGAATGGGGAGCTTCTTCCCACATGGATTAATGGCAGTAGGCTTAAGCTCTATAGTGATAGCCACCCCACCTCTTAGCCCTAGCTTGGATAGTTTATGATGGTACAGATGTCCAGTGTAGTTGAAAGGAGGCATCGCACCAGGAACTAGTCTACACCGGCAGGTATTATAAGTATGAGGAATCACATAAGGTCGGTTTCCAAGTACAACAGGAAAGACCAAGGAACCCAAGCTATCACCCACCCTAGTTGCCAAGAACCAACTACAAAGAGGAGGGAGGGCTTACGATATTGCAAGCATATCAGACAAAACACTCAGCTTTACAGCTAGTCTGCTTGCAGGCAGACTGTTAACTAAGGTCCAGCCCAAGGAAGTTACAGGGTCCGTAATTAAACTTTCTATATAGGTTGCAGAGGGGGAACAATTCAATTGGTCTTTATTTTTGTTAAATATGTTTCAGGCAGATTGTTTGGCAGCACAGGATGAGGTTACCCACCATTTTCATTTTTCATGGTTGATTATACTCTGTGCATTTGTGGGGTCGAAAGAGCCGCCCCATACCCAATTTAGGCAGCTAGCAAGCGGTGAGCCCAGAGGGGTGCGCTATACAAACCAGTGGGAGACTAGCCACCCAGAAAAGAAAAAGCTCAATGTGATAGTATTCTATGAATACTATATGCTGTTGAAGAAAGTCGTCCTAGAAGTACCATGGATCAGCAAGGAGGTTGTAGACACATATGATGCTCGGCTTAATTTTATGGTGGACCGCCATAGAATCAACCTGAGACCAAAGAGGACTAAGAGGGATGATTGGGCCCCTGGCTAGTTCATGATGACAACGCAGGATATCGAAGGCATAATCAAATACTTTGACGCCCAATGGAAACAAGAGTACGGAGATACCACACCTCTATAATCAGATACTGCACAGACAGACCCACTAGACAAGGGCAAAGACAGAGTAGAAACCCAGACATAGGATGCAGAGGATACATCAGAGGAGGAGCCCATGAAGAAAAAACAAAAGGTTACAAATCCAAGTGGGGAGATTAAATTGACAGCTGATGACTATGAGCAAATTGCAGTAAGAATAAGGGACAGAATGAGCAACACATTTTAGGCGATGCAAGCATCGCAGGGCAAGCTGCAGGGGGCCATAGACCAGCAGTGAGGTGAGTTGAAAACATTGACTGAGAAAACTGCCATAATCCACACTCAGTTGAGCAAGGCGCTAGTAGGAGAAAGTTCGAAACAGTCGATTTTCCGTGAGGAGATCCTAGTGAAGGGTCGTCTCAACACAGTTTTGATTCCACCAGAGAGCATCAGATTCCCTGTGTCGATGACAGATCCACCAGTATAGTTTAGGCAACCTGTTGAGGTTAACCTCGCAAATTTTCACATTGATCAGTTGCAGATGATCCAGCAGTAGCTGAGCGCAGAGCTAAGAGGTAGAGAGCTTGCGACCTATGAAGAAAATACGCAGCTAATACAGAAGAATGCAGCACTCACCACCAGCTTTCAGAAAAAGGTATATGAAGTACGAGCATATGAAGAATGAGAACAAAACCTTTCTCAAGTTCTACAAAGCATCACATTGGAGTTACCCCAATGCCACATTGAGTTCACCTTACCTCTTCCGCAGAAGGTAAGAAGAGTTGCAGACAGAGCAAAGGCTTTGGAGGAAACAGTAGCCAGGATGGCAGAAGAAGCGGCCAAGATGGAGGAAGACCACAAAGCGCAGATTGATGAGCTTGAGGCTCGTGCACGAGACACTTCCTAGGTAGACAAGCAAGTGAGAGTAGAGGCCTTTTGACTCGCTTCTGCACAGATGCAGTCTCGCATTGACGATGCACTGTCAGTACTAAACGACGCGACGAACACATGGTCAGACTTGGATCAGCCGCTTGAGAAAGTAGAAATCCAGGAAAATATTCAACAGATAGAAAATACCACTGCGGCAATGAAAGAAGAAATTAAGAGCTTAGCAGCTCTTCAGAAGATGAGAAAGACAAAGGAGATGAACCACTTGCAGCAGGAAGCACAATGATTAAGAACAAAGGAGATACACATCAATGACCTGCTTCAACCCTACCAGGAGAAAATCACTGAGTTAGTCGATACGGTTGAGCAGAAAGTGAGGGAGTTCACTACCACCAGAGAGGAAACTGACACAAGAGAAGACGCCAGTATTAGTCAAGCTTTGCTTGACTCGGCACGAAAGCGTGTCAAAGTGATGCAGAAGGAAGTCACAAGACTTCGAGACAAGTTGCAACGGACTTCGCAGGAAGCCAAGGAGAAGCTACAGCAAGAGAATCCCGCTGGTAGTGGCTCGGGGACGAGCCACATGTAAGTGTTAGGGGACTGTTGGAGTAGGGTCCCGCAGCTACAGAAGAAGCTACTATTTTGATGGATAGACAGTTTTGGCGGAGATATAAGAGGCAGAGCTATGGCACTGTAGCAGGTTTCTAGCTACAGATCAGAGCCGGAAACCATGACGTAGAAGACAGAGAAGTCAAGGAAGACGATGGTACCTGAGCGGTCGAGAAGAGAGAGCTCACCCACTGCATTGAAGTCAATGACAGAAGACAGGAGGGTTCAGCTACCCTCTTAAAGGAAAAGGAGCAATGAGGCCGAGGTATTGAAGACAAAGGACAGAAAGGGAAGCAGTGCTGGTACCCATGGTCAGCGCTGGGAAGCATGGAAGACTGCAGGAAGCCGTGGTGAAGGGAAGCAGTGCATAGTACCCATGGTCAGTGCCGGGAAGCATGGAAGACTGCAGAGATCTGTGGTGTGACGAATAGCGGCTACCTCAAAGTACAGATACGTCGACTGTCACTAGTTAGGGATTTGGGTTACTGTTGGGACAGGCCCACAGTGTTGTAATGGCGAGACCTTCGGGCCGCCTATAAAGGGATGTATTTTGTATTGTAAAAGGTTGGCATTTTGGGCATTTTAGGCCATCCAGCTAGTCAGATCATCAGTAGTCTATTAGCTTACTGTTATTTTGTATTGTAACAATCCGCAGGGATTGACAGAGAGGGAAGAGTATATTGTAAGAAAGACAATATAGAGATAGAAACGAGATCTAAGAGAGAAATCTTAAGCTGCATATGCGGTGTAGCAGAACTGTGTCTACCTTCCCCTGAGCTATAATAGAAACACAGTTCTGTGGACGTAACTTCCATCCTGGAGGTGAACCACGTTAAAATCATGTGTTATGTGATTGATTTATGTGTTGTGTTTATTTGCTGCATCTATCATTTATTATATAAGCCTTGTTTATAGTTGAATGTATGTATGCATTGTCCAGTTCGCAGTAATATAGAAGGATAAACATAAGTTGAAGTATTGGACATGCTGTATGTGGGTTCATTTATGCTTTGCTTGAATAGTCACTAGTCGCAATGTTAAACAGTCTGGTATGTTGAGTCTTGCAAGTCGACACGAACAACGCTAAGTGCGCTGAGCCATGGGAGTGGGATATCGCAGGGAGGCGATACCGCACCGGTAGAGGAGCTGCGGTGTGCGATACCATAGGTTAAGGACTTAGCGTTGGAGAGGAAGTTACGTGTTGCCTGGTGTGCAGCGAGGCGATAAGGATGGGGTCATCGTGAGTCAGTGGAAGTTGAGTGACGCGGAAAGGGACCATGCAATAGGAAGAGAGAGATCTCGCAGTCAGAAGAGCTGCGAGTTGAGGAGATCGCGCGATGCGAGTAGAGGGGTCACGTGACATGCAAAGAAAGAGGCCTCACAGCTAGCAGAGCTGCGAGTCACAAGTAGGATGCCACAGAACCTGGTCCAAGACACTTGAGTCCTTGGCCAACCCATTAGAATCACTTTGGGTGAGACTTCAGGCTGCTTCGCGGTCTGTCGCCAAAAGGGCCAGTGAGCTAGGGGTGTTTTTGGTTAAATATAGTAAAACTGGGTCTACCCATGATAGCCAACACATATTGAGATCAAGTATCACTATATCAGGGATATGGTGTAGAGAGGAGTAGTGAAGCTCCAGTATGTTGCGACGGATGAACAGATAGCTGATGTGTTGACTAAGCCATTGGCTAGGGTGAAGTTTGAGTACTTCAGGGAGAAGCTTGGTGTTCTCTAGATCGAGGTTCCTCTCAAGAGGAAGTGATGTGTCTGTGCTGATCCCTTCTGACATGGCGAGAGGATTAGTTCCTTCCATGATCAGATGTAAGTGTTGTGCCATTCTGACATGGTGAGAGGATTGGTTCCTTTGGTGGTCGGATGTAAGAGCTATGACATGGTGAGAGGATTGGTTCCTTCCATTGTCAGGTATATGTGGATGCCACATCCAGCATGAAAAAGGGCTGGCTCTGTGAAGACACATCTAGTATGAAAAAGAAATAGCTCTGTGTAGATGGCACATCCAACATGAAAAAGGGTTGGCTCTGTGAAGACACATCTAGTATGAAAAAGGACTAGCTTTGTGTAGATGGCACATCCAACATGAAAAAGGGCTGGCTCTGTGGAGGCTCATCTAGTATGAAAAAGGACTAGCTCTGAGTAGCTGCCACATCTGGTATGAAAAAGGACCAACTCTGTGATGCCTCATTTGGTATGAAAAAGGACCAACTCTGTAATGCCTCATCTAGTATGAAAAAGGACTAGCTCTGAGAAGGCTCATCTAGTATGAAAAAGGACTAGCTCTGAGTAGTTGCCACATCTGGTATGAAAAAGGACCAGCTCTGTGATGCCTCATTTGGTATGAAAAAGGACCATCTCTGTGATGCCTCATCTAGTATGAAAAAGGACTAGCTTTGAGAAGGCTCATCTAGTATGAAAAAGGACTAGCTTTGAGTAGCTGCCACATCTGGTATGAAAAAGGACTAGCTCTGTGATACCTCATCTGGTATGAAAAAGGACCAGCTCTGTGATGCATCATCTAGTATGAAAAAGGACTAGCTCTGAGATGATACATCTAGTATGAAAAAGGACTGGCTCTATAGAGTTTCCTATGATGAGAAGAAGCAAGAGATAGCACCTGTGATGATGCCCAGTGATGATCTAGATCGAGTGATGATGGTCCAGATTGAGTGATGATGATCCAGTAGAAATGATCCAGATCGAGTGATGATCCAAATCCAGTGATGATGCCCAATGATGATCCAGATCCGGTGATGATGTCCCATGATGATCTAGATCGAATGATGATACATATTCGATGATGAAGATGACTTGAATATGAAGATGACTTGAAGATGAAGAATACTTGAAGATGATGAGGACTCGTTGATGATCCAGAAGATACAGAGAAGAAGAATTGTGCCGAAAATTTGTGTCTAAAGAATACCTTCCTAGTTAAGAGGGAGTGTTTATGTATATGTAACTTTGGAATGTACTTCACTTGTATTTCTTATATATTGTAACCCGATGTTTATTCTGGTATGTACTTGAGTTATGTCATGCCTCGATGTTCCTATCGGGAAGGTCTATCATGTAAACAATTCATGTTAAGTCATTGTGGGTAACCCTCCTATTGTCTAAGGGTTAAAGTCCCCGCAGTCCCGAGGCACTAGGGTTATTAGACTCTCATAGTAGAGGTCAGTCCTAGTAGGGTTTTAGTCATGTCGGGATTAGTACAAATAGAGAACTGGAGTCTCTATTTATCACACAACTAATACACACTCAAGTGTAGCGCATAGTTGAGGAAGGAGAAGACACTGGGGCTAGACAAGAAGAAGATTACTGCTATCGGGAGATCACTTACTGTTTTGGGGATTTTCTATTTTGGTGTTGATTCTATCTCTGAGGAATTTGCGGGGTTTTAACCATTTATGTTTTCCCCAATGATAAACAATGTGTTCATTGTCTCTTGTGTTTGATTGTTGTGCTTATTATTCTCTCAGTAAAGATCCTAATATAATGCTAGCTTAATGATGAAATTCTAACATAATGCACAAACTCAAGTTGTTGTGTTACTATATTTTCCTTCCCCTTCTCATATCTCTACTCATGATGCTTCCCAATCACACATCCAATACATTCTCTAGCAGATGGTTGAATTTGTGGAAGACCTTCCACCATTCCTTGTTTTTGCAATGTTTAGAGATATCTGTAATTCATGTGGCAAAACCTCTCATGCCATAGTTTGGAAACTTCATTGGCATGTGATTTAAGTGCTTGATCACTAGAAGTAGCGAGGAAATGAGAGAGTTTGTACATTCTCTCATGATGATCAGCATACCCAACTGCAACAACTTGGTCTGTTGAGATTTCAGAAATCTCTACAAAGTCAGTAGTAAAGATTACTGTCTTTGTCTCTCCTGTATGGGTCATCTGGTAGACTAACAACAAATTTGCTGCAAGGTCCGGTACATACAGTACATCACTGAAGAACCCATGGTATAAATAAATTATCCCAATCCCTTTGGTTTGAAGTTTGGAATCATCTCCCATTTGAACTGCTAGGCCAGCATTCAAACTCATGGAGGAGAAGAATTCTCTTCTGGATACCATATTCTTGGAAGCACCTGAATCAGTAATAGAGGATGAGGAATTAGAAGTACCTTCCACTAATCCATGACATTTCTCCTTACCTTCACTTGAAATGGAGTTTCCATCTTTCTTCCTATCGTTGTCAAGAACTAAAATGTTGTTCTTCTCCAGTAGCTACACCATGGTGTCTATGGTTTTCTTCATGCATGAGCTCTCTAGATTCCATACCTTGTGGAAATAAGAGAATTTTTCCTTCTATTTCCCTTTCTTCTCCTTTTCTTTGGGTGGATTCGTAGCTCCCTCATTGGTTTTGGGTTTTTCTGATTTCTTCTTATCCCACAACTTTGAATTCTTGGACTTGGGTTTTCCCTTTGCTGAATTCAAAACCCCCACTGCTAGTGCTTGATCTTTGGTCTTAATGGAACCCATTTGGACTAATTTTTCCTACTCTTGAGTGAGTGTCTCCATGAAATTTTCTAGACTTGGCATTTTCCAGTTTTGAAGGGTAAGGTTGCGTGAGTGAAATGTGCTCATAAAGACTGAGAACTCTAGCCATAACTTCGAAAGTATAGACAAGATCAATTGATATTCCTTCTTCTCAATCCCACATTGTTTTAACTGCAAAACAAGTGATTTGAACTTGGTGAAGAAGTCTTGTATTGTGTCATAGTGCGCCAAACTCAAGCTTATGAGCTCATTCTCAAGCCGGTGACCACGTAGCTCTTCGGTTTTTCCAAATAGAGACTCAAGTTTCTCCCAAACCTCCTTTGGTGATGTGAAACTATCAATATGGAACAAAAAATCTATTGATATTCTCAGACACAACAAACCATATGCTTCATCCAATTTGTTAAAATACTTGGCTTTTTCTACAGCAAAATTTGGTTCCACTTTAGTTCCCATAGTAACTCTGAAAGGCCCCTTGGCTCTCAACTAAATCACCATCTCTACCTTCCATTCAAAGAAGTTAAAAGGTGTTAGCATGATGTGGGTAGCCTCCATTTATTCCTGCACTAATGTTGGTGAAATTTCTAACTGGGTTACACACAGCAATTCGATTTTATCTGGAATTCAGTAACAAAGCAGCTCAAATCCACTAAGAATTTTGTCTGCAACTCAGAAATATCCAACCAGCTCTGATAACATGTGATAAATTTGAACCAAAAAGTGAGTAATTTGAACCATGGGATAATCTAGGAGCACTAATGAGGTTCACAAATCAAATTTGGGTTCAAGATTCAACAAAAACATCAAATTACAGTTAAATTTACACACAATGATAGTTGGAAACAAGATAATTTTGGACTGTCTCACACTAAAATTGTTATTAACAGGTTTATAAATACATCATAAGTGTTTTGAATGGATTTGGAAGCCAATTGTGAGCAAAAATCCCCAAATTGCCAAATTGGCATCAAACCCCCCCTAGGTGGGCCAATCTCGTCCCAAATCTCTCCAAATGGACATGAATTGCTGAAGTGGCATGAATGATGTGTGATGGGTCAATGATTACACATTGGACACTATGGGTGTGGAAAAATGGATCGTTTAGACTCTCAATGCAACATTAACTGCACCAAATCAAGTCAAATTTGGGCAAAATCCCACTGTAGCGCCCCAAGTCAACTCGTTTGTCCACATTCAATTAATGGGAGAGCACCAGAAATGATGGTTGTGCATATGTGGCTCATTGACTAGGCTAGATCACCCATGTGGGTCATAGAATCTCAAATTGACATGGCATATGTCCACCTAAGCACCTCTAGTCCACCTCATAGTGTATTAAAGCTTAAAAAGCAATAAAATTGACTAATTACTGTAACTAAGGTACTAATGATGGATTATTGTTCTAACATGGAGAAATGGAGAAGAGGGAGGGTGAATGGCTTGACAAAAAAAGGGTCTCAAGGAACTCACACGAGAAGCATAACGATAGGGAGAAAATGAGTGAGTTGAGAGTGACGCCCACCCCTCTATTTATAGCTTTTTTGTAGAGATTAAGGTTTTTAAGCCTTTGGTTAAGGATTTAGCCCATTTTTGGGGCTTTAATCCCCTTTCTCCCAATTCTTATCTCCTTTGGGGGTTTTAATCTAATTTGAGGGGTTTTAGCCCCCTTTTGGAGGTTTTAGCCCCTATGAGAGCTATTTTGGCTCTTTTTTATGGGTTTTTGAGCCCTTTTTCATATTTTTGAGCCTTTGCAAGGGTGTGGGGGTCAAATGAGGGTCGTACATAGATGTATTTGGGTGTTGTAGGTTACATAGATCTCATTGAGGGATTTTTTGGGTTAACAGATTGCCCCTTGATGTGTGAGAGCAAGAGCTCATTGTATGGCCGACAGACATCATAGGATTTTCTGGGGAGAGGTTGTGCTTCCTGGGATGGGGCATGGTGGATTTTGGTTTTTGTATTAATATGGTTTCCATGAATGGGTGAGATACAAATAATGTGTGATGTGTATATGGATGAGGAGGGCATCCCCATGCTCGTAACGATGTCAAAAGAATACTGTGATATAATCTCTATAATATAGGATTCGATCATGTACAATTGTTGTTACAATAGTGGTTGCCTCAATGAGAGGCTAAATGCAATACTGATTTGAAGAACTGCTACCTTGGACCCATGGCATTCTCCTCGAATTCTATATCTTCATGACTGATGGTCTGCTAGATCTGCTACAGTACATAGTTTACTAACGGAGAGTCAGAGTCTATGTGGTACAAATATGCTGCATCAATCATAAATATATATAGAAGCACTGTTGGGGATTCTGAACACTGTCTCTAACGCAACCCAGAAATCACAAGGGACATGAACCTGTTGGGGTCCCTCAAATAGACTCATCAATGTGCTAGATTCAGGTGACATTCAGGGTCTTCAACCAAATATTGCACGAACCAATTCCCTGTACGTATCTCAACGGTGCAATGATGTAGTTGGAGTCAAGGACGTGAGAAACAACCATCTCGAGAGGCACTAAGGAGTCCTCTAAAGTGGTCCAAGAAACTCATCAATGAGGTTAATGAAACCAGGATACAGGGACCTTTGGGTCTATCCTATGGAATATGTGTGTTGTCGTTGATAGAGGGAGACCTACAAGTGGCGAAGGAAATGGTGTTTCCTTGACCAGAATCACGAGGGAGATAACTGAAAGATGTGAGGCAATCTGAGGACTGACCCACTGAATGGGGGGGGAGGGGGAGGAGTTGAATAGGGGCAGGGAAACAAGGGGGAATCAAACTTCCTTTTTTCAAAGTATGACGATAGGGAGGACCAGGCAGCAAATGAAACTGAATCATGGGAAAGGGATCATAGCTGTAATACTAGGAATGTAACTGCAGATGGGAAATGCTTCGGGGAGGTAGTCACTTTTTGTATTTATGGGATCTAAGGAAGACACATCACAAAGTACTCTGAAGGAAGGTAACCAAAAGTGGGAATGTTGCTGAACTATTATATGTGGGGTGGTGTCTAAAGACACCATTGTGGTACGATCTCGTGGATTTTTAGCGAGTCCAAGAAACTAAATGCTCGATGGTGCTTTAATTTTTAGAGAGTCTGAAAGCATGAAGAAGACTCCGATGGGGTCTCTTTTACGTTGATAATATCCTGTTCCTGAAAAAGGTTAAAAGTGTGCAGAGGAGAGCTCACCCACCCTATGGGGGATGGGAGACTTCTTTACCATTGGTAGTCCAATCAGGATAGAAAAGGTTAAACTTGTACTGACTGGATGGTCATTCAGATACTTTTACGAGCATGAATGAAACCAAGTTTGCTCAACGATATTTTCTTAATGAGAACTCTAGAGAAGAGATTAACGACAACCCATGGTAAGATTTTTTGTAGAGTTTGGCCCCTCTACTTGAGAAAGCATAAAAGGATGCATAGGGGAATGGTCTTGGCTTGAATGTGCCAAGGTGGTCCTTTTCAAGTAGTCTTCTACATAATCTGCAAAAGGAGATAAATGAGACAATGTAGATGCCCTTTCTTATACTTTAACGAGCGAGAAAGGAAGTAGTTATGCTCGACAATCTTTTCATTCTTTTAGGAGTCAGAAAAGAGCTTAAATGAAACTCTGGTATGGTCAATCAATCGACGTGGCACTAATATTTCCCCTATGTCGAGACAATGAACGGTGGTCCAAAGGTCAACCATGTAGTATGGATGGAGAAGGTGGCTCTTGAACATACTTGTACATGCACAGGATAGATCGCGGCAGAGGCATGCGATTCGGTGTAGCAGAGGCACACAAATTGAGGTGGCTCTCAGACAGAGGTCAGGAGAGCCTTGTGTGAGTTGTAGTGGATGGACTGGACTACATTTGATGTGAGTGCAAGTCTAGAGGCAGTTATATGCCAAATGCATGCAAAAGAAATGATTCGTCCTCTGGGTGGTGGTCTGGAAACCTGCAAAAGGTGCATTGGATGGATTTGACAGTTATATGTTGAAAAATGATGTGCCTTTGGGGAGATGGTTCGGAGTCCCACATGAGTTGTGGTAGGAAGGTGTGACACAAGTACAGGTCCAAAGACACTTTTATCACAATGTGGTATGTAAACCGAGGTAACTTCTTGGAAGTGGTCTCAAAAATTACTTGTTAAAACTGAGACAATGGTCTCATTAGAAGATAGAGGGAGAAATTCTGAAACCGGTGGTGCAAACGGTGTCCCAAACGGACTCCATATGGCATGGTTATGTGAAAAAGGAAGAAAATAGGTCAAATGGGGCCCATAAATGGGTGGGAACCATTGTGTAAGGTGTCATTTTCACTGTTCACTATTGAGTTGGAGAGGTGATCCTTGATTTTCTTTTGCTGATTTCCCCCATTTCGACCGACGGTTTTGAGATCTACAACTTGCAGGTAAGAGATCTTGAAAATTCTATATTTTTCAGTGGTTTACTTCTTAAATTTTCTCACCTAGGGGTCCTCTATGAGCCTATTAGGTTTTCTATGAGCCAGGTCGCACCTTTTGTGGGTAAAAGAGCAACCGGGTCACACTTGTGAGGCTATTTTGAGCGACCTGGTCACTTTTTTTGGCTAGACAGGTGTGACCTGGTCCCTGGGTGGCCTTTTTGCTGAAATATGTGTTTTGCTTGTGCAGGATGTCTGAGATTAAGTGGCATGTGAGAGACTGTAAAGACCTCTAGGCGGTGGCATTGCAGGATGTGAATGTGTGTGGTGCACTGGCCCTTTGTGGATTACTGAAGTTTATGTGGATTCCTCTTATTAAGAGCTTGCATCTACTATTGCAGACTCTAGTAAGATTTTGGGACATTAGGGAGGAGGCCTTCATGATATAGGGACAATGTGTTGAGATTACGCTGTTGGACATGTACTTTTTGACTGGGATCCCTATGTTGGGAGTTGTTGGTGACTTGGCGCCAGTGGTGTCTCAGGGGGAGACATTGGAGGAGTTCCGTGATAGGCACTATTATGATACTGTGTATGTGCATGGCTCACACATCTTAACATGTGACATTGAGGACTTGTCGACACAGGCGGTGGCGACATTATTTCTGCATATCTTGGGTTCCATAAGATATCTGAAGGGAAGCTACAGATGGTAGAGCGTACCATGAGGGGCATTTACTATGGGTGGGCCCAGATGCACCTTCTGGTTTTTTGGCATCAGCTGAATAATGGGAGGGAATCTGGGTGGGGATTTTGTTTTGTCTCCTTTTTATGTTCTTTTTTTTTTTTGAGATAGTACCTACTCTACATCCGCATCGGGAAGTGTGGAATGGTGGTCCGCGGGAGCCACAGATGCGCAGGTGGTGCCAGATGATGGTGCGAGAGGGCGGCGGTAGTGTTACGGAGAGAAATTCCTATGGCTTGGGGTACCACAACAGACAGCTAGACTCCAGAAATCAATCTTTCCCAATATGCAATAGAAATAAAAACATCTAACACTAAAGGATGGTAGAGCGTACCATGAGGGGCATTTACTATGGGTGGGCCCAGATGCACCTTCTGGTTGTTTGGCATCAGCTGAATAATGGGAGGGAATCTGGGTGGGGATTTTGTTTTGTCTCCTTTTTATGTTTTTTTTTTTTTTTGAGATAGTACCTACTCTACATCCGCATCGGGCAGTGTGGGATGGTGGTCCGCGGGAGCCACAGATGCGCAGGTGGTGCCAGATGATGGTGCGAGAGGGCGGCGGTAGTGTTACGGAGAGAAATTCCTATGGCTTGGGGTACCACAACAGACAGCTAGACTCCAGAAATCAATCTTTCCCAATATGCAATAGAAATAAAAACATCTAACACTAAAGGATCGAACCTCGTACCTTATTCCGGACGGTTGAAGTAGATCCCCATTGAGCTTTCCAATCTTCAGCTTGAATTGTTATAGCACATCCTCAACAACAAGTAAACAATACAAGCATACTATATTTCATGGTGTTAGATCTATTCTAGCATATATAATCAATAATGTATAAGCATTTGACATATTCCAATGGATGCAACATTAATTCAAATACACATTACTGGACAGGAAAATATATTTCTATTAATATGAATCAGAGATTACAAGTGAAAACCTCTGACGGTACGTCTGCGAACTGGAGAAACTGAATCCCCCACTTGGGCCTCCACCACCTCAATCCTCCATCACTCCGATAGCAAGCTCACTAACAAAGGCAAGCTTGGGAAGAACACAACAGTGCTCCAAAGGGACAAAGGGATGCAGACTCAAGTATAGTTCTGGAAACAATGGACTATAGTTTCGGTACTCTCAATTCTCTCTTATGCTTTCAATGTCTCAATGGTTCCTTATATAGCTTTCCAAAGTGATACTGAAAGGTTGAATCCATGCGATCTCAAGGCATATGGAAGGCTAGGATTCATATGAGTCGGATCCAAGTCAAGGAACGGTCCAACAGTTTTGGATTATGCACACATCCCGATGTATGCGACTATAGAGGGAATATCCGCGTATGTACGCGGTTATCTGGGAAAACGCCACGTATATCATTTTTCTAATGTTTTTAGGGATGGTCAATGATACATCAAAAGACAATAAATGGTCCATAGAGAATAATGAGTCTGTAGCAGGATAGGGGAAGGCCATACAATGTGTGATTCACCTAGTGTGGTGAAATCCGCTATAACAGATGCCCTCTAATGTATGAGATCAGAGGGGTTATACAATGGCCGAAATACATTATAAGTCCATCCCAGAAGTGAAGTGATGAAGGTACCCAAATGGAAGACCAGCCACCCAATCAGCATAATACCATAATACAACTCTGCATATAACTGCACATACATATAGCAGTCCCGGATACATAAGAGTACAATGGCCATGAATAGGCATGAAACATGATAGAACATATGTGGTCATCACCACATACAATATACATAGATCAGAATCTCCATGATGAAGATATACAAAGTACAATTATCTCCACATAGGCTGAAGATATATAACAGATCAAGATCTCCATAGTGGCTAGAAATGTCTGACATATACTGGAACAAGTCACGAGAGCTGAAATCTCATGAACACTGGCACGATCAAGGAGGTAGCATATAGTGGATGCCACCAAACTGGAAGGTCTTATACACAAACCGCTACGAGTACATGTCCTACTATGCGAATAGAGGTGTCAAGGTCGAACATAGTAGTCCATCGTCTGATTACCGGTCATTGATGTATACCGTTAACAGACGCGAGATCACCCATCAATAATGAAAATGGGAATCAAGGTACTAGAGTGCAAACTAACAAGTGTGAATAAATGTGTTGAGGTCGAACACTTGAGAGAATCCATCGATCAGGGGACATTGATGTATTCCCAAAATTGTCGATGGCGAGAGAACCTGCCACTGATGACTGCAAGTATCAAGGCACTCAAAATGACTCTAGACTCCAATCCTAGAATAAATGATCTGAAGTCGATGGGATGAAATCCACTGGAAGGAGGGAATTAAGGCATCCCCCATCATACAACACAAGGTACTCAGCAAGGCTGTATAATATGGAAGAACTCGATCATAAGGTGCACGAACCAGTAACTGTACCGGGAATGGCCGACATGTAAAGTCAAGATAACTGAGGAATGGCCGACTCAAGTTTCAACTTCCTTTGACAAGAGCATAACGGCGTATGGTGACTGAATGAAGGCAGCATAGACTCGATATACAAATTGGGACATCTCTATGACCCAGGAGGCATCAATAGAGGCTCCATAGGGACTGGAAGCTTAACCAGTTGGTGGAAATAAAACTCAGATAACGAGTATATCTCCTAAATTCAAACTATAACCCAACCAATGGATGTGATATACAGTGCTCTGTTCGAAGGCGACACGACTCGATAGCTGCCAAAGATAATATCTTTTCTTGTTCGGCTTTTTGGTTTTTTAATTTTTTTGGTCTTTTTCAGTTATTTGAAAAGCTTGAAAAAAGAATAAACTAGCTTTATAGTTACAAACTAGGAGGAGACGAGTGTCATAAAGGCAAAAAAACTAGTTCCAAGTAGTGGAACATACCTATGCTCAATGCAAGGATAAATGTGTAGGATATCGACACTCAGGGGAAAATCCCCTCCTGGTAAAAAGGGAATCAAGCTGCGAAGGATATAAAAATGGCTCTGCATGGCTAGACATGAGACAAGCTCGGGCTATATGGCTGAAACGCAATGTCAGGGGAGCTGGCATAAAGCTCAATAAGACAGGCAAAGCTCATGATAATGCATTCACAACTCGATATAAGGGGAGTCTGGGGGAATACAGGCCAGCATAGGATCAAGAGGAGTATGAGGCTCTTGCTAAATGTCATGGCAATACTATACAACGGACTCCCACACCCTAAAGGGGGAAACATCGGCATGGGCACCAAATGCAAATAAGGCGCTAACTAGGGTACCCATGTAAGGTGAGTCTCTACCACTCACATCATGCCACTTCTATAGCAGCAAGAAGGTTCCGTGACATAATAGAGTGGGTTCGTACCTAAGGATATAGTGACATGGTCATAAGGTCATGCAAACTGCAAATGGTGGTGAACCTAACCTATATGCCAGTATAGACATTATACCTGAGATCAGTACAAACGGGTCAATCCAAAGGCTGAAACATCGCTGAAAACGGTCTTCTACATCACAAATTAGGTCAGAAACGGTCCAAAAAGGTTAGAAATGGTCAAAAATATAGGAAAGGGGGTAAAAATTTTCAAATATTTGAAATTTTTTCTATAAATAGTAAAAATTATAAATCATTTGAAACTTTTACCCATTGGAGCTCTGATATTGAACTGCAAATTCCAGGAGATCCAGCCGACAGAATTCACAACCGATTCTTCTAGGTACTTACTCATGTTCTCAGCTTGCATTTCAATACAAATTTTATAATTTTTCATGGTCAAATGAATTTTTAATGGCCAAACTTACATGAACGCCACGGCCCACGCGGATATCGAGGTTTTTTCCACGTATAGGGCTGGCTATACGTGGAAAAGGGGTCTGAAACTGCATACATATGCGGCTGTTTTGAAAACAGCCGCGTATGACGCCGTACACTAAGATTTTTATGAATCTAATGGACATTTTGGTCAACTTCTCATGCAGGATGGTGCTAGAGTGGCGAGAACGCGAGCATGGTGATGTAGAGGAAGCAGTAAGGGCTAACAGAATGGCTCAAGAGGCTCTAAGAAGATGTAGACTCTACAAGTTTTGGTGCCTAGGAGGCTTGAGGGCCAAACCAAGACTACTATAGATGCTTGTAGACTATTGGGATCCAGACTCAGATTCCTTCTGGCTAGATGGCATGTCCCTCACCATTGAGGTGGAGGATATCTATTTTATCATAGGTCTATCATGGCGGGGTGAGACGGTGAACCTTCGTGCCCGTAGAGGGCCAGGTCATGGGCTGACTATAGATGAGTACATCGCATTATACTGCTATCCAGAGACAGAGAAGGTGGGGAGCCAAGTCCCCACCAACGCTATACAGGTACTGGGCCTAAAGGCCATCTTACTGACGCTGGGCAGGATAACAGGCTTAGCATCACTCCATCAGGCCTCGCGGCCATTGATGTTCTATGTGGTGGAGTGCATGACATCGACCATCTATGACTGGAGCACATCACTGTTGAGCAACATGAAACATTAGCTCAGTGAGTGCAAGGCAGGTAGGATATGGAACTTCGGGTTCAGTAGTATCTTGAGCGCTTTCTTCTTCGAGCGGGTTCCAGGATTGAGCCCTAGAGTGGATGTTCCTCTCCACGGGGTTCGATATCCGGCCCAACGACGTTAGGCAGACGCAATGCGCAGACTGGGGGGTGGTAGGGTGGCCAACCCTTATCCAACAGACTTTTTTCCTTGGTGGCGACGACAGATTATTGCCATAGAGGACTACCCTTATGCAGGGATAGACTTCCGGGGAGACCCGGACATGCCATTACCACCAGGGTCAGCATATGGAGACATAGGTAACGAATCTCGACCCTTAATCTTTTTAAAATTTTTGAAGTATTTAATTTTTTTTTGTGTTTTCTTGATTAATGGAATAAAAAAGACATGTTTTTGGGTGACAATACATAGTGACATCTACCATTGATGTGCAGATGTGGGACCACGGTGACCAGAGGGATTCCCACATCATAGACGGAGGGGAAGAGGAGACGATATCACCGGCGTGGATGCGGAGCGAACGCTCCAAAGAATCCATACCAACTTTGTGCGACTGACTCACAGGATTCCCATGGCGCAAGTCGAGGACTTGCCTGAGGTTATGCAGAGACAGGTGGTTGGTGTACCATGCGCATGGGTGCGTTTATTCCGGCAGCTAGCTAGAGCCGTGGTGACATATCATGATCACAACCCTCATCCACCTCCACAGGAGTAGACACCTGGGAGTGTATCTATTTTGTACTACCGTGTATATGATGGTGGCTTTCAAAGCCCCAATTTTGTATTATGACACTATGTACTACCACATTTTTGGTGTATATATAAAAAAGTTTTATGGTGATCGGTTTATTTATTTACATGTGTAAACATTGTGTTTATGATTAATTTATGATGAATGAAACAAATGCCAATCTAACACATAGTTAGCATATGAGTCAGCAATTTGATTAAAATTTCTTGGAATGTGTATATATGTTATGTTCTCAAATTGTCGTTCTAGCAATCTCACACGTAAGAATCTCCTCAATAACGTCGGATCTCTAACATGGTACAAACCATTTAGCTGTGACACTACTAACTCTGAATCAAGACGTACCTCAAGAGAGAGAACACCATGCGAAATGGCATCCCGTAGAAGCTCGATAACGACACTATATTCAGCAACATTGTTGGAAGATGGCCGTAGACATACACCTCCTGAAGACAGTACACGACCCATAGGAGTAAAAATCACACAAGCAGCTGAGGCTGAGTGTTGAGTGTGACGGCTTGCACCATCCGCGAATCCTACATAGGTGGAAGATTCCATTGACATCTGCCATAAGAAATGGAAACTAATCACAAACCCGATCACGATAAACAAGATCTAACTATGCAAAAAAGCTGTACAATAATATACAACAAACAACCTTGGCTAAAGATTATGCATAGTATTTTTTAAGATAGAGCCCATTTCTAGGCTCCGCCAAGGTTTTCCCTTCATAATCCACTAAATCGTAGGAACCCTTCTCTAATACTCGCTTGACCACGTAAGGCCCATGCCACATAGGATTGAACTTCCCTGCCCCCAAGGGTTCTTTCGATTGATCCCACAAAAGGACCAAGTCTCCCTCACTAAACACTCTCGGATGGACAGACTTATCGTATTGGGCCTTCACACGGCGCTTATTAACCTCTAGAGTCACCAAGGCATCTCTACGCTGCTCATCGAGTTGCTCAAGGTGAACCAAACGCTCCTCCAAAGGCGAAGTGTCTGGTAAGAGTTCTACGGCTAACTTCAACGAAGGAATCTCGCATTCAACCGGCAATATTGAGTCCACTCCATGAACAAGCTGATATGGAGAAAAACTAGTGGCAGTCTTTACCGCGGTTCGGTATGCCCACAAAGCAGGATACAACATAATATGCCAATTCATCTTTCTTTGTGCGACAGTTCATTGGAGAATGGACTTAAATGATTTATTCACAGCTTCAACCTGTCCATTTGCTTGAGGATAGTAAGAAGAGGAGTGCTCTTGCTTATATCCTAACTTGGAGGCAAACTCTTCCATCATACGATTCTAAAAGTGCGAGCCATGGTCAATGGCAAGCTCTCTCGGAATCCCAAACCTAGAGATGATTTGGTTGAATACGAAGTGAGCGGCTGTCTCACCGTCGGATTTTACTGTAGGCATTGCCTCAACCCATTTCGTGAAGTAATCGACAGCCACAATGATATGATGGTGCCCCCCAGCCGAAGCTGGGTTGCAATCAGTAAAATCTAGCCCCCACTTGGTGAAGGGACTGACGGTGATAATAGGGTGTAACGGGGAAGGCTTCAAGCACATGTTATGTGCAAACACCTGGAAAGGGTGGCACCTCTTGACTGCTTCAATACAATCCTTGAAGATCGACGGCCAGAAATATCATACTCTCAAAATATTTTGGGCTGTAGCAAGCCCAGATAAATGACCACCACACTCCCCTCCGTGGAAATCATTAAGCACTACCTCAGCCTCATCGTGAGTTAAACAACGTCGTAAAAGGGAATCTACTCCACGGCGGTACAAAGTATTGTCCACTATGAGGTAGTTCTTGGAAACGTGACGTAATCGACGTCGCTCATCTCGCGAGAGGTGAGTAGGGGTCCTCTGTGTTTGCAAATATACTATGATATCACCGTACCATGGGTCAGCCATTGAGATCAAGAAAATGTGTTCATCAACGAACGTATCTTCACATACTGACTCCTCAGCCTCGCTTGGAAAATCTGATATGAGCTCTGCAAAGATTAATGGTTTCTTCGATTTTGCCGAAACAAACTCGAGATCAAACTCTTGCAGAAAGACAATCCATTTATTATATTTTCCCCCAATCATCCTACGTGTGAGGATGAACTGAAATGGATTGACATGGGCAACCACCAAAGTTTGGCGAAGGAGAATATAATGTCTCAAACGCTGCACCACATGTACAATGGCCAAGGAAAGCTTCTCTACATGAGAATACTGAATCTCTGCGTCAATAAGGTTTCGGCTTACATAGTATATGACATGCTCTTGGAGCTCCTCATCCTCTTGAACCAAACCCATCCTAATCGTCTCTAAAGAAGCGGCCACATATAATAGGAAATCATGGCTATAATCCGGAGGACTAATCACCGGGGCTGATGCTAGGGCTCTCTTAAGTGCATCGAAGGACTCTTGGGCTTGCTCATCCCATTCAAAGGGAGTATCCTTCTTTAGGAGACGCATGAAACCTCTAGTCAGATTGGCGAAATTGACAACAAATCTTCGTAGGAATTTTGCCATGCCTTGCAAACACTGAAGATGACGAATATTTCATGGGGGAGACAACTAAAGTATTACCTCCACTTTCAAGGGGTCGACTCTTATACCCTCTTTTGAAACAATAAATCCTAATAAACGACCTGATTTCACACAAAATATGCACTTATGAGGGTTTAATCTAACAGCATAGTGATGGCATTTTTCGAACACCAATCTCAAGTGATAAGAATGACGCATCCTCATACGAGAATGAGCAGCGAGGTCATCCAAAAATACTTCGATAATGGACTTGAGATCATGGAAAATCAAGGTCATCGCCCGCTGAAAAGTAGCTCCGACATTTTTAAGGCTGAAAGGCATTTTCTGATACGCAAATGTTCCCCAAGGACAAATAAATGTGGTCTTATGTTGGTCCTCAGGTTTAATTTGAATCTGATTATATCCAGAAAAACCGTCCATAAAGGAGAACACCTCGCTACCCGCACACTCATCCAAAATATGATCTATAAACGGTGTGGGGAAGTTATCCTTAGGACAGGCACGATTTAAATCACAGAAATCGGTGCATATACGGATCGCTCCTTGCTTCTTATCTACCGGAACGGGATTTGAAACCCACTACGTCAAGGGAACGGGATAGATGAAACCAGCTTTCAATAGTTTCTCTATCCCTGCCTTTACGGCGGGTGCTTTCCTAGGATTTGCCGCACGTAAACGCTGTCGAACAGGCTTCGCGTTGGGGTACGTTTTAATTTTGTGTTCGAAAATCCGAGGGTCAATCCTTGGCATCTCATCATAAGACCAAGCAAAAACGTCGTGAAATTCCTTGAACAGCTCGGTATACTCACGAATCTCATCTTGGGAACAATCCACCCCAATGTACACATTCTCAACCGTACCAGGGTTGCGAGAAATGTTGATAGGCATAGTTGGCGATATGTTTGCCATGTTTCCATCAGCCATCTGACCAGGAGAGCTTAATGGAATCATGGGCCTACCAGCTTTCTGTCTAAGAATCTCCCTGTAATCCTCATTCTCCAACAAGTCAAGCTCTGGAAGGAAATATGATCTATGATGGAGTTCCTCCCATGGTGGCTCAACTCCTGACATAGCCTCAATGATCGCTTCATCTGAAGGGAAAACCGTATCAAGGCAATCGTGGGCATGAGAAGACTGTACTGCCCATGCAGGAAGCACATAGGGGTCTTATTCCTCCGTCCGTGAAGAAGAAGAACAAGGCTCTGCAACAGATTGAAGATTAGCTTGGTAAGCAATCATGGCTGTAGGCAACGACACACTCGTCTCAATGGAATCACTCGAAGGACTCAGTGAAGGAAGAATCCAAGGATCTCCCATATGACTTGTGCGAAAAGGCACCGATCTCATAGACGTGGAAGCACCATTGAAACTAGCTCCTATCATGAGGATGGGTGCAGGACAACTAAAGGTTCCCATGAGGGAAGGATACATACCTACACCGACACTCCCAGTTGTCGGCTGGGAGTGTTCAACTTTTGGAACCGAAGCTTCCGAAGATGCACTAACAAGAGGATTCTTGAATGACATCTGATCAATCGTCACAATCTTCCCATTATGAGGAAAGCATACAATGCAAAATACGGAAGACGCAATGGCTTGCATACTATACATCCAATTCCTTCCCAGTAAGAGATTGTAGTCAAGGGGCGCATCAACCACCTTGACCTCTATCGCAACGGTCTCCCCCCCCAAACAGACTTTAAGAGAAGGAAGGATACCGTGCGGCCTAAACAATATCCCATCAAAAGCAGTTAACATGGTCGTAGACTTTGACAACTCAGGAGAACCAAGACCCTTCCAACAAGACAAAGACATCACAGAAGCAGCAGCGCCCTCGTCAATCACAGTACGCTTGACGATCATATTAAGACATTCTACATGCACCAAAAGGGACACATAGTAGGGCAAGCAAGGCTGATGTCCTGCGGTTTCAAACTTGATCACTGAGGAAGAATCATCACCATTCACACCAAGAGCGGAAAGCAAAGCCTTCCTTTGCGACGGACAACTCTGAAGCACCTCCAATGCAGACATCGCACAAGGAGTATGACCCAAGTCCTTGAAAACTGAATAATTCTGGGCGGCTCGGGCATTTGGATTATGCCCCGAATGCTTAAGTACCCACTTAGGAATGTGAGGTACAGCTTCAGGTTTGTCCGCAGGTTTCTCAATACGCAAAGGGGTTCCTGGTGGATCAAGTTCTTTGCCTGGGTTGGGTTGTGACGAAGAATAATCTTTCGCACGCGTCACAACTTTCGCAGCACGAACCATATTAATGCACCCATGACCACTAGTTTCAGGTGGATCTTCATCACTAGATTGATCATGGGACTTCGAGTTCATATTTTGGTTATGCGTTAAAGGGTTTGTTAACACAGCTGGGCCTTGTGCTATGAACTTCGAAGCTTCATCCATCCTAGGGCACAAGTAAGTGAGGTGATCGTCCTTACAAAGCTTGCAAGGAAACTTAACCTTACGCTTATTCTACTTGTCCCCCTCAGGATTTTTATTGTTCTTGTCATTATTGTTGGCATTCTCATTTTTATTCCCACCCTTCTTATTATTGTTTTTACCCTTTTTTCTATTCCGTCCAGGTTGCTGGTTACCTTTCTGATCGGACGATTGCACAACAAGTACATTCGCTGTTTGGGTGGGCTGAGATGAAGCCGTAGCTTGTCCCAAGGCAGATTGGTTGATTGACAATTGAGAAACTTGTTTCACAACCGAACCTGCAGGTTTCTTACTTGCACTACCCACAATGCCATCGACATGTGGTCCAGGTTTGACCTTGGGATCGAAACTAGAACGAGGGGCATTAGGTATAATCTCATATAACAAACCAGACTGAGCATAGATCAAGTCTAGTTCCTACGCCCTAAAGATGGCTTGTTCCTCATTTTGCACTCCGGATGTGGAGACATCCTTCATGATATATGGCAATAACGATTTGAGGAACCACTCAAGGAGGAATTCTGGCGGTATAAAGGCTTTGATTAATCTCTTCCGTCTATGCCACTCCTGAATATGATCAGAAATATGGGTGGCTTTATCTTGCTGAAATGTCGAAAAGAGTTCAGTACCGACATCATATCATACTAGTAGCTGGAAGTGATTAAGGAAATTCATCGCAAGGTCGTCGAACAAAGTAAAGGCACCCCTAGGTAACTCTATGTACCATTTCACCGCAGGCCCTGTAAGGGTGCGTTGAAATAGTCTCAAGCGGACTGAGTCCTGATGCAATGAATTGGAAGAGCACCATAGGTGGAATGTCGTAACGTGTTCACTCGAATCCTCTCCTGGTTTGCCTTTGAACTTAGGTATGTCCGAAGGAAGCTTGGTAGGGACAGCCGGCCAAGCCGGGTCATGAGCCACAGGATCGTTCGTAAGTCTCGATAAGTCAGGTAAATTGAGCGTCGCGAGGAAAGGGAGCTTAGCATGATGAGGTCTAGGGACCACTCCCTGGTTCACATAGGATTGATTACCACCATGACCTTGGCCATAGTGACCTCCTCCTGTATGACCCGTATAGGGTGGCGTGGAAGTCGCATAATGAGGTGGACATTGACTAGTAGGAGCTACAAAGCCATAGTTGGGAGAGTAAGCAGGTTGTGAATACCCGCCTCCATAAGGTTGAGAGACCTGTCCATACTGCGCCCCATAGTAGGGTCCATAGGTCATCGGCTACGATGCCCCATGAGACACTCCATAGGTAGGAATATACATTCCATAAGTAGGAACATACATACCAGAAGTAGGGATATATGTCGAGGAAGTAGCAACTTGACCTCTAGAAACATGAACATAACCTCCCGAAACAACAGGTGGTATGTAGGATTGAGACACAACTGGTCTAGTAATCATAGTACGGATCTGACTCGTAGCTACATGACAACTCGAAGGACCACGAGAGTAAGGTGGAGGATTTTCATTTGAAGAACTCGAAAGCGAGGATGAAGGAATCTCTGTAAGAAGATATGTGCTAGTGCCTATCGTCACTCGTCTAGAACCTAGTATCGCTATGGGATCACTAACTCTAGACCTAGAAGGTACATAATATGTAGCTTCCACCACTGGGATGGAAGGTGCAATGTGACTAGTACTCCCAAACCTCTCCACAAGGTAAGGCATGGGAATGCCCCCAGGTATAGTGTTATGATCAAAGTCGGATTCAACATGAAATGTCAAATCATGCATAGGAAAACCAATGGTAACATAACCACCATAGCTGGTGCTAGGAGGGTCAAAGTGAGTCTCGGCATCTTCCGACATTCCATACTGGTATCGGGTCAATGGGGAATCTGGCCTAGTATAAGTAGGTCTATCATGTGAAGATCCTATCTGGGAAATAACGAGACCGATCTCAACTAGGTCAGGTGAGGGATCATATGTAGGAGTAAGTTCCCCATCGTCAATACGAATAGGAGGAGGTGGGTCAGGAATAATCTCTGAATGATCCTCCATGGTGTGTGAATCAATTTGTGACACAGTCCGCCTGGACCGACTAGGCCCCTCTCCCAAAGGAGGAGGAGAAGTGGAAGGTGGAAGTCCTGCTAACCGACGAGAACGGTGTGGAACTGCACCCGACTCCACAATGACTCAACAAAAAGCAAAGACTCTCTATTTACGTCAACCCTAGGCCAACTAGCGTGCACAGAGCAATCACTATCAAATCTAAAGCCAAAAGCAAGCAAACAAGGGCTGGATAAGTGAGCTCCCGAATGTGGCCGGTATGTCTCACCTAGGAGAGGCTTGAGAGGCCCTTGTCACCACAAGCGGAGGTTCGAAACCAATTATTGTGGCCCTCAGCTTCAATGCATATAGTGACTGTGATGTCCGACCCCAACCTGGCCAGGACACATGCAGAATAACCTCTACACGTACCCCCTCGATATCCTAAGTAAGTTCACTAAGGTCACCTCGATATAATCAACGCTCAGGTGGACAGTCGCAGGCGGGATTGACCGTATGGGCAAGGTAGCAAAGCCCGAAACTCTCGAAAGAGCCCCCAGATACGAATGCAATCCTGGCTATATCACCGGTGCTACACAGTTACCAACAAGGGGTTATCCCGATCAACAACCACTCACACTGCCTAGTGCTTGACTCCCTTTTGAGAGGAGCTTCCTCAGAACGCTGGTTATATAAAGGATTTCACACACTCCCTGGACAGACACCTAGTTGTTGTAGTTTAGTGATCTTGGAGAATTAACTTTCAATGAACTATTCCAACATCCTAAAACCTAAGCTTGTTGGTGCACCCTAAAAAAGAAAAGAGTGTAATCCATTTTATTTAGCGTTGATTTTAGTTTGGCTTTATTTACTCAAAAATAGGATATGGTCGTGCAACTAATGGTGTTATGACACAACAAGAAGTAAAATGCACACCTAACAATCAATGCAAATGCATTGTGTCCATGAAAACAGGGTATGCGTACTACGTGAATGCACTATTTCTTCTTCAAATGCTGAATGCAAATTTCCCTATATGAATTCCTAACTATTACTCCAAAGCAAATCTAGCTCTAATGCAAGTACAATGCAAAATGCATAATGCAATGCATGATGATAAGCAAATATTTAGGATTTTTTGAAAATAAAGAGATACAAAAAGAAAGAGAATGATTCTAACCACCCCAGACTCTGCAAGCACACATAAACAACATTCCAGCAAATAACTAAGGCAAAAAGGACTCTAATGCACTAATCTCAAACAAAAAATCAAAGATGCCATGACAAAAACTTTCCTAAAAGAAAAAATTTAGGCTAAAAAAAAATGTTTCTGGTAAAAAACAGAGGCCTTAATAGAGTCAGGCAGTGCCAAAGGAGACTCAGTAACTAACAGCATTCATACAGCAATCCACAGTCTTCCACAAAAAGGTAAAAAACCAGGGTATACGCGACTGTGCGTAGTGAACCTGCGTGTATACGTGGAAATTCTAGAGGAACCCGCATGTATACACGACTGTAAGTGACAAACCCGTGTACAGGAAGAAAAAGATGCAAAAATTCCAAGCAAACAGATAGGCTGAGACTAAATTCACACCAATCAGGCTCTACCAGGCATACATGCCCCCATACCTGACAGAGAAACAAGAGAGAGAGAGCACTTCAAATACATTGAATGCCAAAAGATCAACCCCCAAAGGACAATTACTAGGATCTCCCCAGCAGAGTCGCCAATTCTATTACGGAGAGAAATTCCTATGGCTTGGGGTACCACAACAGACAGCTAGACTCCAGAAATCAATCTTTCCCAATATGCAATAGAAATAAAAACATCTAACACTAAAGGATCGACCCTCGTACCTTATTCCGGACGGTTGAAGTAGATCCCCGTTGAGCTTTCCAATCTTCAGCTTGAATTGTTATAGCACGTCCTCAACAACAAGTAAACAATACAAGCATACTATATTTCATGGTGTTAGATATATTCTAGCATATAGAATCAATAATGTATAAGCATTTGACATATTCCAATGGATGCAACATTCATTCAAATACACATTACTAGACAAGAAAAGATATTTCTATTAATATGAATCAGAGATTACAAGTGACAACCTCTGACGGCACGTTTGCGAACCGGAGAAACTGAATCCCCCACTTGGGCCTCCACCACCTCAATCCTCCATCACTTCGATAGCAAGCTCACTAACAAATGCAAGCTTGGGAAGAACACAACAGTGCTCCAAAGGGACAAAGGGATGCAGACTCAAGTATAGTTCTGGCAACAATGGACTATAGTTTTGGTACTCTCAATTCTCTCTTATGCTTTCAATGTCTCAATGGTTCGTTATATAGCTTTCCAAAGTGATACTGAAAGGTTGAATCCATGCGATCTCAAGGCATATGGAAGGCCAGGAGTCATATGAGTCGGATCTAAGTCAAGGAACGGTCCAACAGTTTTGGATTATGCACACATCCCGATGTACACGACTATAGAGGGAATATACACGTATGTACGCGGTTATCTGGGAAAAGGCTGCGTATATCATTTTTCTAATGTTTTTAGGGATGGTCAATGATACATCAAAAGACAATAAATGGTCCATAGGGAATAATGAGTCTGCAGCGGGATAGGGGAAGGCCATACAATGTGTGATTCACCTAGTGTGGTGAAATCTGCTATAACAGGTAGAGTGGGCCATTTCTTTACAGAGGAGATGCTAGAGCAGTGATAGCAACTTCCAATGGTTATTGAGGAGTACCCTTCTGCGAGTATGGACTATCATGGGGACCCTGAGATACCCCGACCTCCAAGCTAGGCATGGGGACCAGCTAGTAGGTATGTGTGATGTTTTTGTATTCATATTTATACATAGTGTAGTTGGGCTGGTTGATAGTTATATGATTATATGCATATACTAATGGAGTATTTGTTTGTGTATGAAGATATTGGTCCTCGCCCACTGCTCGAGTATCAGAGGCAAGTGGTCGCGATTGTGGAGGCGACGGTCCTTGCGAGGAACCCTCATCGACGACAATGGGAGGGGGAGGTTATTTTTCCGCACTTGGAGTGGCTTGCTAAGGGGATTTTTGACGACGACTGGTAGCATTTAGACAATGCATTGATTTCTGCCATTCATAGTGTGCCTCTAGAGTGGACCTATGTGATGAGGAGGATGGTCATGTCCCGTGATTACTTTCGTCGAGCGGTGCAAGGGGATCTTCCTGTAGAGGATGATGAGTCCTCGGAGGAAGATGATGATGATGATACTGAGCTAGATGATGAGGATGATTCTAGGTCGAATTAGTAGCCAGTGGGGATTCCCCTAGTGCATTGGTGCACTTAGTATTTTTTGCATCGCTATGTATATTCAGCCGAGAAAGGATATGTATCTTCTCATTTTGTATTGGACATATTTTGGACATGTGATTTATCTATATATATATATATTTTTGATGCACGTGGATGCACTTTTTCTAGTTTTATATGTGAGTCTTTTTATGATGATGTGAAATGAAATGCCTATGTGATGTATTTTTACATGTGTATGCATGTTTATATATGATGATGCATGATGTTGTGTTTGTATGTTTCCTACGTGTGATTATGAATGTGCCAATTTAGAATGTCATTAGCGATTTGATCCGCTACACTATTGAGGTTTCTGGGAACATGTGTGAATGTGATGGATTCAAATGTTCTAACCATCTATTTAGTGCACAGGAATTTTCTAAATATGAAGGGATCACGTACCCGGTAGTAGTTGTTAAACTAGGAGACAAGCAGCTGGGAGTCTAAGAAGACGTTGATGGAAAATTTCCAACTGGAGAGCGGCAACCAAGAGGCCATTGACACCATCATATTCATCCTAGTTGTTGGTCACAATTCCCATGCATATTTTGTTGATATGGATCAACTCATGTGACGGGGAGTAGATGACCGATGCAGCCGAGGCAAGGTTTGGAGAGCATCTGCTTGCTTCGTCAGCAAATCCAATGTGCCAATCCGAGGTAGGATCCATCTGGAGCAATGAAGAAAATAATACATAAGAATCTCTTTAAAACAAAATGTGTAAAAAAAAAAAGATAAGACTATATTACAAACTGAATTGCATGTCACTTAGAGAGGTGATGTTAGAGGGAACATGGTTTGGACTTCTAGGGGATCAGTGGTCATTCCTTTGTGTGACACGTTGAACCCTAGGAGAAGGCTCGTTGGGACACAGAAAACAAACTTTAAAGGCTTCAAGAAAATTTTGTACATGCAACATCATATAAAGGCTTTCTGCAAGTCGTTTATGTGTTGTTCTTGCTTTTGTGACCACACAATGAGGTTATCAAGATAGACCAACATGATGTCGATGAGGTCACAGAAATAGTGTGTCATGGCATGCTAGAAGGTGGCTCCAACGTTCTTTAGACAAAAGGGCATTACTCAATAGACGAATGTGCCCCAAAAGGTTGTGAATGCAGTCTTGTAATGATCTTCTTTCCGGATTTGAATCTGGTTATATACGAAAAATCCATCCATGAAGGAAAAGACCTCATGTCTGCCACATGCATCAATAATCTAATCGATGAAGGGTGTTGGGAAGTTGTCTTTGGGACACTCCCAATTCATATCGCTGAAGTCTATGCAAACGCGGATGGTACCCTATTTTTTATTCATGGGAACAGGATTTGAAACCCAAGTGGTGTATGCAATGGGGTAAATGAAGCCGACTTTGCACAGCTTCTCGATTTCAGCTTTAACCGTGGCATCTTTGGAGGGATGGATGGGCCATTGCTTTTGGTCCATGGGGGCCACATTGGGCCATGTGTTGATGTGGTGTTCCATAATGGATGGATCCAACCTAGGCATTTCAGTGTAGGACCAGGAAAAGATGTCATGGAATTCTTGGAAGAGGGATTTGTAGGAAGCAACTTCTTCCGAGGAGTATGATGCCCCTAGCATGATTTTCTCAAAAACCTCAAGATTGGTTGAGATGTTGATTTTGATGGTTGGTGGGATATTGGCCATATTCCCTTCTTCGAAGGAATCTAGTGCCGAAATGGGATTCTTGAACTAGTCGACTTTCCCATGAATGAAATCTTCAGTTTCCACAGAAAACTGGTCAGACTGTGACACAAGTTCTTTGGGGAGGAAGAACAAGCGATGGTGCATGTTGTCCTATGGGTATTCTAAGGTGGTTAAGGCTTCAAGTATCTCCTCATCGTTGCGAAAGTAATGAAGAGATAGGTCTGATGGACTGTCGTTGATGGTCGAGACAAGAGGGTCTGTAGAATTGGACATCATGTAAATGGACATGGTGTCTGAAGAATAAGGTTGGGGGTGGACTTCTTCGATTAGAGTGATCTTAGATTCAAGCGCATGTTGTCGAAGGTTGGCTAGAGCCGTTCAAAACATGGACAAGTCTTGGAAGTGGTGAGAATAGTGTCCATACAATCCAAAAAGGGCGCAAGCATGGTTTGTTCTCAATGACTTGTTTCTCACTATTGGCCCGCTTGGGAGTTCCACCACGGGGAGGTTTTCCATTGTATCCATGGCATCCAAATGCACACGGATTATGGTAATCTCAGGGAATTTTTGAGTTGGATGGCCATGTTCTTCATAGACGGTACAAGGAGGGATCTATTGAGGTTCAGCAGTAGCTTTCCCATTTTTTCCCTTAGCCCTTTTTGGGTGGGGTGGTGTGGGTGCAGGTGCAATGGTTGGTTTTTGCGGGCTGGGTGGAGGATGAGATTTGACTGCAATGTGTTGCACATGGGTTAAGATTACCTAGGGAATTGTGGTTTGGGCCGGTGGATCGAGGTACCACACGGGAATCGCCAATGTGAAATTGGGTAATTTTAAGGTAGACATTACTGGATTACCCATGATGTGAGGTGGGGGTAAGAGGAAGGGAATTGTGTGGACTAGGGAGGATCCCAAATAACTCCCTAGTGGTTGCATGTGGGGATGGGGTTTTGGTTGCGGATGATGTTACGACTGTTGATGATGTTATGGCTGTGGATGATGTTGCAGCTGCTGTAAGGGCTGCGACTGTAGTTGAATTTTAGGTGTGGCGGTGCCGGATTAGAGCATGCACAAATCCATAGTCTCCTTTGGTGTCCGCAGTGGTGACACTGAGGGGAAGGAATCTCTCATGGTGGTATTGACAAATAACCTAGGGCCCCCATTCAACAATGGGGAGGCTAGTATGTTGTCAACCATGGTGCTAGTCATAGGGATGACATTGGTGGATGCGGTTAGCCCTTGCAGACCAATGGTGTTGATCATAGGGATAAAATTGGCTGGTGGAGTTATCCCTTGGGGATCGTGATAAGTTAGCTAGTCAATTATCATGATTTTCCTTTCGTGAGGGAACATAATGAGACGGAAAATAGTTGATGCTACGGCTCTCATGGTGTACATATAAATTCTTCTGACGAGAAGGTTATAGTCCAATTAATCATGGACAACCTCTATGTCAATCAATGCTATATTAACTGCTAATGTGATGGGGACGCATGGGAGGATTCCTTTGGATTTAGTGGGGTGGCCATCATAAGCCCGTAGAGTAGTAGAGGATGGTTGCAGAATTAGGGATCCAAGCTTCTACCAGACTAAGGTTGACATGACACACATGGATGCCCCCTCATCCATGATACATCAGTGCACAACCAAATTTTGAATGGATGCTGAGATTTGGAAGGAAATGGTTGATGGCATCTGTGGTTCTCCATTCTCAATGTCGAATGTGATCAACTTGGAGTTAGAGGGGTCTATGGCACCGAGGGAATCTAGTAAGGCTTTCTACTGTGTTAGGCAAGTTTTAAGTACCTCAAGAGTAGACATAGCCATAGGTGTTTTTTCCAAGTCATCCACAATGTTGTAGTTTACAGGAGCTCTATCCATGACATTGTTGGAAACCCATTGTATGGGGGGGCGTGAAAGAAAAAGGGGTAAGTGGAGAGGTGCATTGGTTGTTTTGGATGTTGATGCCACTAATGGGTTAGCGGGTTCAGTTTTAGTTCCATACTGATTTTGTCTGGTCTGTAAATTGACTTGTTCAGTTGTCATGGCTAGCAAATGGTGAACACCTATTTATGCTATCGAAGGTGCCCCCAGGGCGTTGGGGTTGGGTTGGGGAGTAGGTTCCATTGCTACTTGTCCTTGGACTAGAAATGGGTTTTGGAGCACCATGGGTGGAGGTCCTGGTGGTGCTAGATTGGGTTGAGTTTGGGCTACCATATTGGTAGCATGCTGAACCTCATTGTGAATGGACTGCTTGCCACAACCCATGAAGGGGCATTTGTGTATAGTGCCTATAGAGATCACATAGCTTGCATGGCTGATTTGTGCACAATGGAGCATTGCGTCTACGTGTGTTTGGTTGCTCAATATTTTCGGATAGCCGATTTGCCTCGGCATTATTGGAAGGATTTTGTTGTTGACCGCCTCCCTACGGTTGATTATTGCTTTGGTTCCTAGATCGGTTATTTTTGGCTTACTCTTGTTGGTTATTGGGGGCTGGCTGTGTAGTAGGGATTTCTCCTTGCTACAGGGGGAGGAATGGCTCCCTTCTGTCTATAGGACAGAAGGGTAGGTTCCTGCATGGATAAATGCAAAAAATAAAAACGGAAGGTAAATGGACATAACAGTAAACTAAACTAAGAGCAAAAAGATGAGAAGCAATGGTGAACCCCTCTGCAAACAAGGGTTAGGGTTCCACTTCCAAAGACATGCAAACAAATCCTAAGCTACAATAGATTGAAATACCTACAAAACAATGTTAAACGTAAAACCTGCAAATGGAAACAATGGTTAAAAAGAAAAGAAAACTAAGAAGCAAAGAAATAAAACATGAGAGACAAGTTATACCTTCTCTAGTGGAAATGGGCCACCATGCCCTAGCTTGTGAAATCACCTCTCTTGGATGGGGGAGCAATGGCTCAATGGAGATGGAGGAGAGGGAGTGGGTGGTTTGAGAGGCAAAGGTGTCTCAAGGCATCCATGGGTAGTATAATAGTATGCAAGGGAGAAGTTGTTTAAGAGTGACCCCCCATCCTCCTTTTATAGCCTTTTCAAGGGGTTTTAGGGTTTTAAGCCCTTGGTCAGGGCTTTAGCCCCTTTTTGGGGATTTTATCCCCTTCTGCCCTAACTTTAGCTCCTTTTAGGGTTTTAGCCCCTTTTTGGGGGCTTTAGCTCCTAGGAGAGTATTTTGGGCTCCTTTTTGGGGGTTTTAAGCCCTTTTCTTCATCCTTAGGCTATTTTGAGGGTGTGGGGGTCTAATATAGTGATATGAGGGTCATGAGATGGTGTCCTTCGGTGGTGTAGGCCATTGAGAGCTGAGTGGGGGATTTTTGGGTTAACATATTTCCCCCTTATGTGTGAGGGCAGGATCTCAACGTATGGCCAACGGACATCATAGGATTTGCTGCGTAGAGGTGGTGCTTTCGGGGCTAGGGCATGGTGGATTTTGGTTTTTGTATTAATATGGTTCCCATCAATGAGTGAGATACAAATTATGTGTGACATGTATATGGATGAGGCAGGCATCCCCATGCTCATGACAATGCCAAAAGAATAATATGATCTATGCTCTAAAATACAAGAGCCGATCATATACAACTAATGTTACAATAATGGTTGCCTCCATGTGAGGTTGAATACAATGATGATCTAGTACATTGGACCCATGGGATTCTCATGGAATGCTGTATCTTCATGACTGATGATCTGCTGGATCTGGAATGGTACATAGCTATGTGGACTTGCTGATTGAGAGTCAGAGTCTCTATGGTACAAGTATGTTGCATCAATCATAAAGGTATATCAAAGCACTGATGGGGCTTCTGAACACTGTCTCCAAGGCAACCCAGAAATCACAAGGGACATAACCTATTTAGGTCCCTCAAGTGGACTCACCAATGTGCTAGAGTTAGGTGACATCCGGGGTCTTCAACCAAATATTGTATGGACCAAACCCTGTACAAATCTCAACAGTGCGATGATGTAGTTGAAGTCGAGCATGTGAGAAACAACCATCCCGAGAGGCACTAAGGACTCCTCTCAAGTGGTCCAAGTTACTAATAAATGAGGTTAATGAAACCAAGATATAGGGACCTCGGGGTCTATCCTCTGGAATATGTGTGTTGGCGTCGACAGAGGGAGACCTGCCCCTATCCAAGGAAATGATGTTTCCTTGACTAGGAGTGCGAGGGAGATAACTGGAAGGTGTGAAGAAATCTGCAGATTGACTCACTGAATAGGGAGGGGGGGGGGAGGGAAATATTTGAACAAGGGCAGGGGGAGGGAGACTCAAACTTCCTTTGTTTAGAGTATGACGGCAGGGCGGACCAGGAAGCAAATGAAACTTAAATCATGGGAATGGGATCATAGCTGTAATACCAGGGATGTCACTACAGATGGGAAATACTTGGAGGAGGTAGACACTTTTGATATTGATGGGATCCAAGGAAGACACATTGTAGAGTAATCTGAACAAAAGAGACCCAATGTGGGAATGCTTCCAAACTTTTTTCTGTGGGGTGGTGTCTAGGGACACTGTTGTGGTACGATCTCATGGATTTTTTGTGAGCTCGAGAAGGTAAATGCTCGCTGGTGCTTTCAATTTTAGAGAGTCTGAAAGCATGAAGAAGACTCCAGTGGGGGATGTTTTTCGTTGGTAGTCTCCTGTTCCCGAAAAAGGATAAAAGTATACATAGGAGACCTCACCCATCCTGTAGGGGATGAGAGACTTATTTACCATTGGTGGTCCAATCAGGCTAGAAAATGTTAAACCTATACTGACTGGACAGTCATTCAAATAATTTTATGGGCATGAATGAAACCAAGTTTGCTCAACAATATTTTCTTGAGGAGAAGGCTAGAAAATAGCTTAACGACAACCCATGATGAGCTTTTTCATGAGGTGCGGCCCCTTTGCCCAAGAAAGCATAAAAGTATGCAAAGGGGAACGGTCTTGGCTTGAGTGTGCCAAGGGTGTCCTTTTCATTTTACTGGTCTACATGGTCTGCAAAAGGAGGTAAATGAGGCGATGCAGACGCTCTTTCCTATACTTTAGCGAGCAGGAAAGGCGGCAGCTGCACTTGGAAATCTTTTCATTGTTTTAAGGAGTCAGAAAAGAGCTTAAACGAAACTCCAATGTGGTCAACCGATTGCGGTGGCACAGGCGGTGCCCCATGTCAGGAAGGTGGACAGAGGTCCAAAGGTCATCCGTGTAGTATGGGCAGAGCAGAAGGCTCTCCAACATACCAATACATGCGTGGGATAGATCATAGCAGAGGCGCGTGAGTTGGTGCAGTAGAGGCACGAAAACCGAGGTAACTCTTGGATAGAGGTCGGGAGAGCGTGTGTGTGTGTTGTGGTGGATAGACTTGACTACATGCGATGTAAGTGCAAGTCTAGGGGCACTTATATGCCAAATACATGCAAGAAAAATAAAGGGTTTTGTGGATGATGGTCCAGATGTCTGCGTAAGTTGTGGTGGAAAAAACAATTATAAATACAAAAATAAAAGTAAAATTACATTCCTTAATGGGCGGTGTCTCAAGAATTTGCATGAGTAGCGGTCGAGGATTGTGATACAAGTATAGGTCCATAGACACTTGTATCATCGTGTCATGGCTCATAAATCGAGGTGACTTGTGGGAAATGGTCCCAAAATTGATCTATTAAACATGAGACAATGGTCTCATTTGGGCCCGGAGGTGTGAGAGGTGTCGCGAACTGGTTCAAAGTGACTTTGGATTAGTAGCTAATGGTGCTGCCCTTGAATTGTGGTAAAAAACGTTGAAAAAAAAGAAAAGGGAAAACGAAGCGACTCATTGGTGATGTTAAGTGTAAATTCTCTTGAGGTAGAGCCCATTGCGGGGGTTCTCCAAGAGTTGTCCGTCAGAGTCAACGAATAGGTATGCCCCCTTACTGAGATGAAGGTCATCCGAAAGGTGGGACAATGGAAACTGTTCTTTTATGGGAAGAACTGATTCCACACTATGGTTTAAAGGGAATGGGGTAAAACCAAAGGCGGTCTTACATATATCTCCGTCATCGCATAAGTGGTGCGAGGATAGATCAGGTGGATCTTCCCTGACCAATGAGACAGAAGTGCAACTGGTGCTAGAGATGATGTAAATGGTATTGGTTGTGGCTTTGGTGGCCTTTCCCCCCATCTCTAGTGGAGGAAGAGGGGTAGGCCTAGAGAGGGGAGGAGTCTTTGATGGACCTCAAGGTAGGTGCAACATCATCTCAATTGGATGGACATGAGTCAACACATCCTGGGGCCTTAGAGGTAGGGTAGGTGGTTCAAGGCACCACATAGAATCTCCCAGTGTGAAATCCTATAAGTTGCGGGCTGCCAAGATAGACTTAATCATGATCTTGGATGGTGGGAAAAGGAAAAGGAAAAGGATCATGCTAAGTGGGAATGAAACCCAATGTTTCCTTGGTAACTGAGGTTGAGGTTGCAACTAAGGTTGCGGTTGTGGCTGGGGAAATGACGGAAGAGACAAGTCTGATGGACCGTTGGTGATGGTGGAGACAAGAGGGTCAGTTGAACTGGACATCATGTAAATGGACATGGTGTATGAAGAAGGTAGTGGGGGGTGAACTTCTTCGATCAAGGTGATCTCAGACTCAAGGGAATGTTCATGAAGGTCAGCAAGAGTCATTCGATACTCGGAAAAGTCTTGGAAATGGTGAGAGTAATGGCCATACAAGCCGCAAAGGGTGTGAGCATGTTTTGTTCTCAATGCCCTGTTCCTGACTATCGATGCGGTTGGGAGTTCAACCATGGGGATGTTTTCGTTTTGTATCCATGGCATCCAAATGTGCACAGATCATGGGTATTTTAGGGAAATTATTAGTTGGATGGCTCTGTTGATCACAGACGACGCAAGGAAGGACTTGTCGCGGTTCTGTGGTGGCTTTGGCATTCTTTCCCCTGGCCCTTTTCGGGTGGGGCGGTGTGGCTGCGGGTGCGACAGTTATATTTTGCGGGCCGGGTGGAGGGTGAGACTCCACCGTGATGGGTTGCACCGGGGTTAAAACAACCTGGGGCATTGCTAGTTGATCTAGTGGATCAAGATACCACACCGAAATTCTCAATGTAAAGTTGGGTAGGCTTAAGGTGGCCATGATCGGCTTGCTCATTACAGTAGTTGGGGGGAAGAGGAAGGGAATCATATGGACTGGGGATGAATCCAAATAAATCCCGGCTGGTTGCGTGTGGGGATGCGGTTGTTTTTGCGGTTGCACGTAATGCTACTGCTACGAGTGATGTTGTAGCTGTTGTTGGTGTTGAGGCTGTGGATGGTGTGGTGGTTGTGGTTTTTGGTTGCTATTGGTGTTGCGGCTACAGTTGTTGTTTGGGTGCAGCGGTGCTTGATGAGACCATGCACAAGTCTGCAGTTTCATTTTGTGTCGATGGTGGTGACACTAAGGGGAAAGGAGCCATCATGGAGGTATTGGAAAACAACCCAGGGCCCACATTCAACAATGGGGACGCTGGTGTGTTGTCAACCATAGTGTTAATTGTAGGGATGACATTAGTGTGTGTGGTCACCCCTTGTGGCTCAACGATGGTGATGGTAGGGATAATGTTGGCAGGTGTTGTTAACCCTTGCGGATCATGGTAGGTGAACTGATCAACCGTCACAATCTTCCCTTCATGGGGGAACATCATGAGACGGAAGACAGTTGATGCGACAGCTCGCATGGTGTACATGTAACTTCTCCCGAGGAGAAGGTTGTGGTCCAGTTGAGCATTGACGACCTCTATGTCAATCAGCAATATCTTCCCGGTGAACATGATGGGGACATTGGGGAGGATTCCTTGGGCTTTCGTGGGATGTCCATCATAAGCCCGCAGAGTTGTGGAGGACAGTTGCAGAATTGGTGATCCAAGTTTCTTCCAAACTAAGGTGGACATAACACACGTGGATGCCCCCTAATCTACTATGCACTGGTGCACAACCAAATTCCATATGGACACCGGGATTTGAAAGGTGATGGTCAATGGCATGCGTGGTTCCCCGTTCTCCTGTCGAATGTGATCAACTTGGAGTCAGAGGGGTCTACTACCCTAAGGGAAGCTAGTAAGGCTTTCTGCTACGTTGGGGACGTTTTAAGCACCTCAAGAGCAGACATGGCGGTGGGCATTTGGGCCAAATCATCCACAATGCTATAGTTGACTGCAACTCTATCCGTGGCATTATTGGTGATCCTACGTATGGGGGGGTGCAGGAACGGGGGTAACTGAAGATGCAGGTTGACTATCTTAGATGTGGATGTCGCTGATGTGTCAGTGGGTTCGGTGGTGGTACCATACTGATTCCGTTAGGTTCGCAAGTTGACCTCTTTAGTCGTCATAGCCTGCAGGTGGTGAATACTTGTTTCGGCCATGGGAGGTGCCTCTGGAGCATTGGGATTGGGTTGGGGAGGGGGGGTGGTTGCCACCAATCATTGGACTGGTAGTGGGTTTTTAAGCACCATGGGGGGAGTTCCTTATGGTGCTGGGTTGGGTTGGGCTTGATTTTCCGCGTTGGCTGCCTGTTGGGCCTCACTTTGAATGGCCTGCTTAGTTCAAACCATAAGGGTACACTCAAATGTGTAGTGCCCATAAACATCACATAGTGTGCATGGTTGGTTTGTGCGCAACGAGGCGTTGCATCTTGGTGCATTTTTTCATGGGTGGTTTTGGGCTAGCCAGTTTGCTGCAGCATTGTTGGGAGGGTTCGGTTTTTTATCACCTCCCTATGGTTAGTTATTGCCTTAGTTGTGGGGCTGATTATTTCTAGCTTTCCCTTGTTGATTGTTGGGGGTAGGCTGGTTGGGAGGGTTTTGCTGTGCGAACACTTGTCCCAATGGAGCGGGTGGAGTGGGGTGGGGGCTTGAAGTGGTTGTACTAGTAGTGCATAATATATTTGTGGGGTTGGTTGCCACAAATGTGGGAATTTTCCCCACATACTATTGTGTTGGCCAAGCCATGGCGTGAGCCTGCTGCGGTGGTGCAGGTTGTGCGTAGGAAGTTGTTGCTCCGGACTGGGACATCATTCTTGCATAGTCTATATCTTGGTTTTGGTAAGCAACATTAGTAGTGTTGCTTGGTTTTGATGGAGCTGCAGGTGGTGTTGGTCAAGGCTGTGGCTATTGGAAGACTGATCCTATGATGACGTCCGTAACATGGGATGCCCCCAGTGCATCACGGTATGAGGTACTCAGACGGGGAGCGTCTGGAATGACATTGTATAGGTATCCAGACTGAGCATAGATAAGGTCAAACTATTGAGCTTTCAGTATGGCTTCTTCTTCTGATTGAGGACGTTCGGACGTGATGTCCCTTGCTATGGGCGGGAGCAAGGTCTTAAGGAACCAATCCAAGAAGATCCTGTCGTCAAGTTGGATTTTGCATAGACTACGACGTCGTCGCCACTCATGCATGTGGTCGGTTATATGAGTGGCAGTGCTTTGGCGGCAGGATAACAGGATCTCCACCCCTTCGTCATATCGGATGGGAAGTTGGAAATACTGTAGGAACATGAAGTCTAGGGAGTTGAATTTTGGATATTTGGCGTGTGGTAGTTCAATGTATCATTTGGCCACAGCACCTATAAGGGTGCATTGGAATAGCCTCAACTTGATGGAGTCATCTACGATGTTGTTGGATGAGCACCATAGATGGAATTTCATTATGTGGTTTTTGGGACATTCCCCTACCTTTCCTTCAAACTTGGGGATGTCTAATGGCATCTTAGTTGGCATTGGAGGCAAAAAAGCTTGATGGAGAATGGGGTCATTTGTTAATCTCGCCAGATTAGGCAAGTTAAGATGAGCCATGAAAGGCATATTTGACCCCAGGTTGATGTGGAATGGGGCTGCGATGGTGGTGGGGTTTGTAGGTGCATAATGAATCTGCACAGCTGGGGGTGCTTGCAGTGGCACCATTGCAGATGGGCCAATGCCCCCAAGTGTTGTGGGGGGGATAGTATGAGTGGTGGGGACATTCCCCCATGTATGACAGTAGGGGCAATGTAATTGGATGGTCCACTGCCCCCCTGTGTGGTAGGAGGGGCAGTGTAGGTGGAGGGGCCACTGCCCCCATGTGCTGCCAATGGGCTAGCTTGGCTGGTCACTACAGGTGGTGACAGCTGACTGATGACAGTCTACATAACTATGATTAGGCCACTTGCCAGGTTATGGGTGACACGTTGGGATGTGGACATGGGTCCACTTGCTACGGTTATGCCGGAAAATGGATCCGGGTTTGCACTAGCCATGGGTCTTGATGGTGTAATATGGAGGTTTAGTTTAGAATGGTATGGGTCTGAATTAGAATCAAAGGTTGGGTGGCCTTTTGATGGTGTGGGAGATCGCTGAGAGTGGCTTCGATGGTGTTGATTGACTATTCCAAATGGTGGTGGTTCACCTCTTAGGCATGAGGAAGAGCGTGGAGGATCAATTGTGCTAGATTCTATGCCTGAAACTAGTGGGAATGATGTTTGGACCCCAGTTTCAATGGCTTCCTATTGGTTGCAGGTGGTCACTTGACCACCAAGACTACTAGAAGACAATGCTTGGATTTTTCCTCACAGGTGTTTCTACTCAATAGGAAGGGGCCGTTGCCCATTTCGCTTGGCAATTCCTCTCAGCGGCCAACTACTTTGGGGTTACTGTGGTAATCCTCACAATGAGTTTCTAGGAAGAGCCCAAGTAATTCCCATAGTTGAAGCAGTCAGGGAATTATGTCCTCAAATACTGCTGATTTGTTTGTACTTAGTGTAAATTGGTAAATTTTAAGGCTCACTCAGCATCATGAACCGAGTTGGGTTAATTATTTAGTATGGTGTATTTGTTTTTTTGTTTTTTTGGTATTTGGTAGCTACAAATGGTTTATGAATTCATCATGGTAGAGTTCATGTCATTGTGTATGCATGCATTTGAATAATAAAAAATTGTGAACAAATACAATTTTTAACCCTGAATGTGTATGGCCTAACTAGATGTCTACCTCACACTGATATTCCTCTTCAACCAAGATAAGGTGTTGGGCTCTCAATGCAATGGGACTAAGCCCATTCGTAGATCCTCAGGTCACCTCCTGGATGCAAGGTTGGTCAACAGGGAGGACGCTTAGTGCCATGAGATGCCATCCTTCTCTACACCCTCTACCTTCCAGGTCATCCAATTTTAATGGTTTGGAACAATATTAGTGGAGTGCCTATATCTATATGAGCTTGCCCTTTGTTGTATCCCAGAATACCCCGGAGGGTGATGAATGGGTAGAGGAGGAAGGGTAAGCAAGACAGTTTGTTTTAGGTTTATTTTAATTAGGCTACATTCATTTGATTAAGCCATTAAGATTTACTTGGAGTTTATACATTGTTTGTGAAAGAAATTGCAGAAAACAAAAACAGAAACTGAAATTGAATTGGTGTGCTGGATAGAGGTGGATGAACTGCATTGACAGTCCTATAAAACTGAAATTTAACCTCTATTAAACTGAAATTGAAGTTCTATTTGATAGGCTGCACATTTCTGATCAAATTTGGTGAGGGTTCTGCAAGATTTTTTCAGAAACAGGCCAAGGGGTCGCATAGAATGCATAGACTGTCATGGTTTGTGTTTCTAGGTTGAAGTCACACTTATTAGGGGATTAAGTGCACCCTGGGCACACCTGTTTGGCCATTAAGTGTGCCCTCACCTCACTTTCAGCCATGATAAGAGCGCCCTGCCCCAGATTTGGGGTTTTTTGTGGTCTAGAGTCAGATCTGGGCGATAGTAACTTGTGCTATGGCCAAATTGACTCGGTTTTGCCTAGCAAAGGGTTCGACAGTATTGATAACTAAAAATAAACTAGATTTAAAGCGAATTTAACATGAAATTTTTGAAAACTAGGGTATTTTTTTTTTAAACTTGAAAATTAAAAATTTGAACCAGGGCTCCTATGGGATCGACCTGGTATGGTCGCTAGTTCTGTAGTAGGGATTTCTCCTTACTACAGGGGTAGGAATGGCTCCCTTCTGTCTATAGGACAAAAGGGTAGGTTCCTACATGGATAAATGCAGAAAATAAAAATGGAAGGTAAATGGACAGAACAATAAACTAAAGTAAGAGCAGAAAGGAGAGAAGCAATGGTGAACCCCTCTGCAAACAAGGGTTAGGGTTCCACTTCCAAAGACTTGCAAACAAATCCTAAGCTACAATATATTGAAATACCTGCAAAACAATGTTAAACGTAAAACCTGCAAATGGAAACAATGGTTAGAAAGCAAAGAAAACTAAGAAGCAAAGAAATAAAACATGAAAGACAAGTTATACCTACTCTAGTGGAAATGGGCCACCATGCCCTATCTTGTGGAAGCACCCCTCTTAGATGGGGGAGTAATGGCTCAATGGAGATGGAGGAGAGGGAGTGGGTGGCTTGAGAGGAAAATATGTCTCAAGGAATCCATGGGCAGCATAACAATATGCAAGGGAGAAGTTGTTTGAGAGTGACCCCCCACCCCCGTTTTATAGCTTTTTCAAGGGGTTTTAGGGTTTTAAGCCCTTGGTCAGGGCTTTAGCCCCTTTTTTGGGATTTTAGCCCCTTTTTCCCTAACTTTAGCTCCTTTTAGGGTTTTAGCCCCTTGTTGGGGGCTTTAGCTCCTAGGAGAGTATTTTGGGCTCCTTTTTTAGGGTTTTAAGTCCTTTTCTTCATCCTTAGGATATTTTGAGGGTGTGGGGGTCTAATGGAGTGATATGAGGGTCATAAGATGGTGTCCTTGGGTGGTGTAGGCCATTGAGAGCTGTGTGGGGGATTTTTGGGTTAATGGGCTGGTTGGGATAGTTTTGTTGTGCAAACACTTGTCCCAAAGGAGCAGGCGGAGCTAGGGCGGGGGTTTGGGTGGCTTGCATGGGTAGTGAATAGTAGACTTGGGGGGCTGGGGGTGCTAAAAATGTGGAAATATATCCCACATATTGTTGTGCCAGCCAAGTAAGTGCATGGGTCTGTTGTTGTGGTGCAGGTTGTGCATAAGAGGTTCCAGCTCTGTACTGAGACATCATTCTTGCACAGTCAGGATTTTGGTTTGAGTAGGAAACACTAGGGGTGCTTCTTGGTTGCAGTAGCATCGCAGGTGGTGTCGGATGGTGCTATGGTTGGTGGGATACAGAACCTATGATGTCATCTACAGCATGGGATTCCCCTGGTGCATCCCAGTGGGAGGTTCCTGCATGGGGAGCATATGGAATGATGGTGTAAAGGTATCTAGACTGTTCATAAATAAGATCAAACTATTGGGCCTTCAAGATGGCCTCTTCCTCTGTTTGGGGGTGTTTGGAGGCGACATCCTTGGCTATAGGTGGTAGCAAGGCTTTCAAGAGCCAGTCCAGGAAGATTGTGTCATCAATATTGATCTTTCACAAATTGTGACATTGCCTCCACTCGTGGATGTGGTTGGTGATGTGGGCTGCGGTGTTTTGGTGGAAAGATAACAAGATTTTCACTCCTTCATCATATCTGATGGGGAGTTGGAAATATTGTAGGAACATAAAGGCAAAGGAGTTGAAATATGGATACTTGGCTTCTGGTAGCTCAATGTACCACTTGGTTGCAGCACTTGTGAGGGTGCATAGGAACAGTTTGAGTGTGATCGAATCATCTATGATGTTGTTTGATGAGCACCATAGGTGAAACATCATGATATGGTTTTTGGGGCATTCCCCTGCCTTCCCTTCAAACTTGGGGATGTTTAAGGGGAGTTTGGTTGGCATGGGAGGCCAAATGGTTAGATGGCAGATGGGGTCATTTGTTAAACTAGACAAGTCAAGCAGGTTGAGGCATTCCATGAAAGGGAGGTTTGAACCAAGGTTGATGTGTGAGGGATTAGAAATGGTGGTGGGGTTTGTAGGAATACGATGTATCTATGTGACTGGTGGTACTTGTGGCATAGTTTTGGACAGGCCACTGCCCCTAGGTATGGTAAGCGACACAATGTGAGTGGAAGGGTCACTAACCCTAGGAATTCCAAGTGGGACAGTGTGATTGGACGAGACACAACCCACAGACATGACAGATGGGACAGTTTGACTGGTAAGTATGGGTGGAGGTAGCTGACTTATGACAGTCTACATGATAGTGCTAGGACCACCCGCATGGGTGCTGGTGGTGGTCTGAGGTATGGACATGGGTCCATTTCCAACCACCAAGGAGAAAAGTGGATCCGGGTTTTCACCAGCCATGGGGATAGATGGTGCAATGTGTAGATATCACTCAGATTGATATGATTCTAAGTCTGAATCAGAGGCTATGTGGCCTTCTGACAATGTAGAGGGCCATCGAGAATGGTCTTCACAGTGTTGGTTCAAGGACCCTAACTGTGGTGGATCACCTCTTAGGCGTGAGGAAGAGAGTGGGGGAATCAATTGTGTCGGGTTGGTAGATCAAGTGGTGAAATTAGGTAGTGATGTTCTGGACCCCAGTTTTAGTGGCTTCCTATTGTCTTTCAAGTGGTCACTTAGCCACCAAGACTGCTAGGAGACAACACTTGGATTTTTCCTCATGGGAGTGCTAGTCAATCGGTAGGGGTCGTTGCCTGTTTCTCTTGGTGATTCCTCTCATTGGCAAACTAATTTGGGGTTCCCATGGTACTCCTCACAATGAGTTTCTAGGCTGCATGTACTTACCATGGTTAAGGCAGTCAGGGCATTATGTCCTCAAAGACTGCAAGTGTTTGAATTAGTGTAAATTAATAAATTTTAATGGCTAGCTCAACGTCATGAACTGGGTTGGGTTGTTTTATTTGGTATGGTTTGTGTGCATGTCCATTGTATTTTCATTACACTTGGTGACTACTTGTATGGTTTATGAATATTTCACAGAGATTTATTGGTTTATTGCAGAACTTATAACATGGGTAAGTTGTTTATGAAAGCAATAAATTGTGAACAGAAATTTAAAACATGCCATACATGAATCTGAACTATGGTAGACTTACTAGGTGACTACCTTACACCTGTATTTCTATTTGAATAGGAAAGAGTGTTGGGATCTCAACATAATGGGACTAATCCCATCCCTATATCCTTAGGTCACTCTTCGAGTGAAAGGTTGGTCAACAGGGAGGATGCGAACGTCATGAGGCCCCTTGGTCCTACCTCCCCCTCTACCTTCCAAGTCACCCATTTTTAGTGGTCTCAAAAAATTAAAAATGAAGTGCCTATTAATATACAAGCTTCACCCTTCTTCTTACTCTAGAATACCTTGAAGGGTGATGAATGGGTAGAGGAGGAAGGGCTACGCAAGGTGTTAATTTCCAATTAAGAACTAAAATTTAACCTATAGTAATTTTATTCAAGCCTTAAATAGATTCATTAAACCATTAACCAGTTAAATTTATCATTGATTTACACAAATTGTATGAAATGAAAACATATTGCTTGACAGAGGTGGCTGAGCCGCACTAATAGTACATATAGCTTAAAAAACCGAATCTGGGAGACAGATCGCCCTTTTCGGGGTCAATGTGGTGAGGGGGTCGCCAAATTTTCCCAAAATTAGGTGAGGGGGTTGCTATGAATATTAAAAAAAGAGAGATATACTTCCTGAGAGTAATTTGCACCTTTCGGGCCTGATTGAGTGACCTGGTCACCCCTTTCATCCCGATACATGTGATCTGGTCTGAAAACTAGAATTTTTTTTAACCTGAGCTGGGACCAACTGATAGTAACTTGTACTGTGGCCAAACGGGCTCTTTTTGGCCTTAAGGAGGCTCAACTATAACTGTAAATGCAGAAAAACAAAGATCTAAACTAGATTTAATAGAAATTGAAACTAGGTTATTAAAAGAGAAATGAGAACAAAAACTTGAAAAGAAAATCCAGGGATCCTGTGGGATCGACCTAGTATGGTTGTCAGTTCTGTAGTAGGGATTTTTCCCTTGCTATAGGAAGGAACATCTACCTTCCTTCTATAGGATGGAAGGGTAGGGTTCCTATTGGTTGAGAGAAAACCTGCAAAACAATGTCAGACCTAAGCTATGAAACCTTGCATGAAATGGTTAGGAAACAAAGTATGGCTCCAAGAAATCAAAGGGAAAACATGTAGCAAACCATTAGAGAACAAACCTGCAAATAAAATAAGCTATCAAAATAAAATAACAATGAAAAAATAATGGTTATACCTTCTGTTTGGGTGTAAATGGGCCACCATTCCCTAGCTTGGGGAAGCACCTCTCTCTATGGGATGGAAGCTAGGCTTGTGGAGCAATGGAGAAGAGGGAGGGTGAATGGCTTGAGAGGAAAAGGTTCTCAAGGAACTCACATGGGAAGCATAATTATAAGGAGAGAAGGAGTGAATTGAGAGTGACCCCCACCCCTCTATTTTTAGCTTTTTCTTAGAGATTTAGGTTTTTAAGCCCTTGGTCAGGACTTTAGCCCCTTTTTTGAGCTTTAAGCCCCTTTCCCTCAATTCTTAGCTCCTTTGGGGGTTTTAAGCTCCTTTGAGGTTTGGCCATATTAATTTCAAATATTTGCATCAATTACAGAAAAACTCCATGGTTGAAGGCCTCCTGGTCATCAAGGCAACCACGGGAGTCTGCAAGGGCTATGTGACTGGAAAACACCCCGAGCACAAGTTCGATCGGGGGAAGGCAAACCAAGCTATAAGCATATTGGGGCTGATACATTCTGATATCATTGGTCCAATTCCTGTCACATCCATGAATGGATCAAGGTACCTCCTTACTTTTATTGATGTCTTTTCAAGGTATACATGGGTTTTCTTTCTCAAAAAGACATCAAAAGTATGTGAAAAATTTTCTGAATTGAAGGCCTTGATCGAAAATGCCTCTGTGCTTAAGATCAAGATCTTGAGATCTGATAATGGAGGGGAGTATGTCAGTAATGATTTTCTATACATATTCTCCCAAAGTGGTATTCAGGTCCAACATTCAATTCCCTACACTCCCCAGCAGAACGGAGTAGCAGAAAGGAAGAATCGATCTCTCAAGGAGATGACCACCTGTATGTTGGAGTCAAAGAAGCTTGCGGCAAATATGTGGGCTAAAGCCATGCATGCTATAGGATACATTTAGAACAGGGTGCCACATTCATCTATGAAATTAAAGACTCCTTTCGAAGCATACTTCGGACACAAGCCAGATGTGTCGAACCTACGGGTGTTTGGGTCCACTGCATGGGCCTGGATTCCGCTTGATAAAAGAAGGGCTTTGCAACCGCAGAGCATAGAATGTCTGTTTTTTGGGTATCCTAATGAATCTAAAGGATTCAAGATAATGGATATCAAGACCAAACATACCATCATCGAGAGAAGTGTCAAGTTCGATGAGCCTCTTCAGGAGGTGGAACTAGTGAAGGAGAAAACTGTTGAATTTCCTTCCTATTCCACTGAATATTTGGATGATGAAATTGGGGGTGATGACCCTGATTTAGATCCTCTGGTTTCTGATATCAGTGTGTAGTAATCATCAGATGCTGAATCAGAACCTGAAGTGCAAAATCATCTTCCTACATGGACCCAACAGACACTCTCCTCCGCAGGATACAACATTGGAAATCCGGATGATCCAAGGAGAACCCGGTCTGATTTCCAAAGAGCAGGTATTGCGCTCTCTTGTTCTAATAATTTGCTGTCCAAAACTTGATATTTGATTATTAGTTTAGATCCAAAATCCTACTACCATTCTTGGAATGATCCAAGATGGCAAGTTGCCATGGATGAAGAGATGAATTCTCTTCAGAAAAACACTACTTGGGAGCTAGTTTCTCTTCCTTTGGGAAGGAAATTGGTTCAATGCAAGTGGGTGTTTCAGAAAAAGGTTTCTATTTATGGAAGAACCTAAAAATATAAGGCAAGTCTAGTAAAAAAAGGTTTCTCTCAGGTTCAAGGAGTGGACTACCATGAGACCTTTGCACTGGTTGCAAAAATGGACTCCATCCGCCTTGTTTTGGCTATTTCAACATCCAAGCACTGGGAGGTGCATCACATGGATGTTAAGTAATCCTTTATACATGGAGATATTCATGAGGAGATATAAATTAAGTAGCTTTAGGTCTACATCATTGATCCATATTTGGTTTTCAAGCTAAATAAGTCACTATACGGGTTAAAATAGGCCCCAAGAGAGTGGTATTCCAAGATGGATGCCTTCCTTCTCTCGTAAAAATTTCAGAGATGTAGATCAGATCCAAATGTGTATTTACAGCAGCATTATGGTCATATAATTATCATTTTTTTATATGTTTATGACTTACTGATCACAGGTAGAACAATTTCCTCCATTTCAGCCATCAAAACTGCTCTCCACAATGCCTTTGAAATGAGTGATTTGGGGCTTCTAAAACAATTTTTGGGGCTCGAAATCGAGAAAAATTCTAATGGGATTATGGTCACTCAGTGCAAATAAATTTTATACCTATTATTCAAGTTTAACATGGTTGAATGTAGGCCTGCACCATTCCCTTTCCTTTCAGGGATCAGCCTTGAAGAAGGAAAACACACACCTCCCATGGACTGCACTATCTATCGACAGCTGATTGGTAGTTTGTTGTACTTGACAGATTCTAGGCCTGATATTTGTTATGCCATGAATTCTATATCAAAATACATGCATCAGCCTCATGATATTCATTGGAAGGAAGCCAAGAGGATCCTCCAATATATTCAGGGAACCAGGACCTACGACATTCACTATGCTGCAGACTCCGAGCTAGAGCTGGTTAGATACATAGATTTCGATTGGAAGGGTGATTCTATTGATTGGAAGTCAACTTATAGATATTTATTCATGTTTGGTGGTGGCCCTATTTTCTGGTCAAGAAAAAAGAAGGCTTCCATAGCACTATATTGAGCAGAGGCCGAGTATCGAGGAGCGGTGAATGCTTGCATCCAAGCAGTTTGGTTGCAAGGCATTCTTTCAGAGTTTGATCTTGGTAGTACTTTGTCCACTGTCCTCTTTTGTGAAAACCAAAGTTCTATTAAGATATCCACATATCCAGTTACCAGGTAGAGGACCAAGCATGTATAGATTCACATGCACTACATTAGGGAGCTAGTGCATGATAAGACCATCGTTCTGCAATACTGCCCGACTGATGACAGATTGCAGACATCTTCACCAAGATATTTTCAGAAAAGAAGTTCACTTACCTCCATTCACTATTGGCAGTGAGTTCATTAGGGTGATTCAGACTACTTTCAGTGTTCATCTTGAGGGGGGGTTTTCCCACTGGGTTTTCCCTCTTTTCCTCACTTAGTTTGTTTTGAGCATTGTTTCAGTTTCAGCATTATACAGGGTGACCTATGGCCTTAGTTTCCAGGGCCCTAGCATTTTTATGCATCTATGTTTTCTAACTCTTCCTGAGCATAGCTTAAGGGAGGGTGTTGGAGACATTTACCATCATACACACTCTTTTTGGTCAAATTGGCCTAGTTAAACCACTATCCTAAGTATAATTGACATTAATTGACATCAGTGGAGCATTAATTTGCATCATCTAGTCACACCCACTCCTACCTACAGTTAAGGAGGCTAACTTGGCCTTCTCCTACAGTCAAGGAGGCTAACTGGAGCACTCCGGGGGTGATCTGAGTGATATTAATGCACCTAATTGCTAACTGGTGGTTACAATCAGTTCAACCAGTCAGTTAAGGCACCTCCTCTCATTAAATATATTATTTAATGATTACTTAATGATTATTTATTATTATTTAATGATCTAGAGTCAACAGGGTGCCTCCACCAACTTCTGATGGTCAATTCAGCTTTAGTTAACCTCATCGGGGTTCATTGAAGTCATGGAGCACTAGCACTTGATGGTTGGCTTGCTATGACATGTGTTTGACCTCCTTCAATTGAGATTCAATCATTTATTACACTCTGACTTTAGTTAGGGTTTGGTGAGTCAATTAGGGTTTTGGTCAAGTGGTTAACTAAGTGTGAACCAATGGTTGAGAGTCAGTTAATCTAGACTCACTCATTGAATTCGAATTGTCTCCTTAGGTATTCAAGTTCCTCATGGATTCAAGCTATTGCTTGACATTGGTATTGTAACCATTCATTGTTTATTAAATATATAGAGAGGAAACCAATTTTGGTTCTGATTAACACCATTTCATGAGTATTTTTTTATTATTCTTTGATGAGATTGATTCTTAGTTCCTAGATCAATGTGCAAGATTAATAGAGGGACTATGACTTTGAATGGTTTTGGAGAGACTGAAGAAGCAAACTATATCAGCATCCTCTACAAGCTAGGAACTTGCAACTGAATCCAAAGACTTTCCAAAATACTTGTGAGATTTGGTTAATACATACATGGAGATTTCAGAGTAACATGCATATATACTTATAAAACATGCTGAATATAGATCTCTAAACATGCATCAAAAAGGAAAGAGATGGCCAATAAGTTTATTAACAAAATCCTTTCCTATCAAGATTATAATAAATTTATTATCAATTTTAGAAATGAATCCACAAACAATCAACAAATTATGAACATAGATACAGGTTACCTCAGTGAAACATGGCAATGCTCATCCACACATATAATAACATGACACCATATTGCCTCCAAAGCTTCACTTTATTCCAATAGAAAAAGATATTACATAGTATTACAACAGCAATGGCTCCTCAATCCAACTCTAACTATCTTGGAAGGGGTATCCTGAGCTTTATTTATACAAAAAATAGGAGATCTAGCCCGGGGGGGGCGTGCAAATCCCAAGGAAATAGACTACTACAGCTAAGGGAGATTCCATCAATGCTAATCTGAAGCCAAACTGAGCCTACTTGTCAATCGGGGGGCTGATTGAGCTGACACATCAATCCACAGAGCTTCTAGGAGAGCCCACACATGTGGAGGAGAGAGAGAGAGGGCGGAATTCCCCATAAAGGATGTTAAATATCAACTCTTGATCTATCCAGATCACCACCTTCAGTCAAGGATTTGTCAGATCCAATCATTTTGGTTTAGATTTGACTGATTTCAATCAAATTAGCTGAGAATCCACTGATCTAGGATTTCGGATTTGCTCCATTATTCATCAATTTATTAATTAAAATAATCAACAATTTATTTTTTGGTTTTTTCTGACTTGAGTGATGAAAAATCACTCAAATCTTGAAAAAAGTGGGTCCATGGGTTTACATGGTGCTCTTAGCTTGAAAATGAGCACCTAGATGACTGAAACTGATTATTTGGCCCACTTTTATTACAAAACCAATTTTTCCAATTAAACTATTAAAAAATAGCCTAAGTTTTGGAAAAATTAAATTTTAATAAAAAACAATGGAAAAATTAAAAAATTAAAAAAGTTGAAAAAACCTAGGGGGACTTAGACACGTTCATATGACTCGACCATGATGCCTAGCATGTTTATACATTGACACATAGACTCTAATAACCTCAATATTCCTAAATGCCAAGTCGACCACCCCAACTTTTGAGGTATGGAGTGGAAAACTCAGAAATTATCAGTCGTTTATTCAACAACCGATAATAAACAAGGGAAAAAACACCCCAGGCTGATCGGATTGACAAATAAAGTCTAAGAGACTGAGTCTTTTATAGAAACTATCATGCTATAACATTTATTACAATTCCCCTATGGGGTATGAACATGTGATATAGTACAACAAAGTTTCCCAGAAACAAGACTGAAGGTCTTCTAAAGTCCGAACAAGTTATCCTTGTCCGATTCACCAGGCTCACTTGATAAAAAACCACTAAGTACAACTTAGGTGGTAACATTCTGGCTCCAACTATGGGACGTGTGCTCGATCTGCTCTTTTTAAGGCAAGGAGAGGATATGAGAACACCAGAATATCTGGTTTACATACCTTGTAAAAACATCTCAACTTGACAAGAAAACCTTAGTAGCACAAGCTTTATATAAAAACCAAATGAACCATTAAGATGATTTATTTAAGAAAAATAAATGTAATTAACTAATGATATTTTTTATTATT
>LPNX010504142.1:130554-166855 GCA_001517045.1 Pseudotsuga menziesii | reverse complement strand
TGTAAAACTGTCATAATAATTACAAAAAAGTAATTATAGGAACACCAGCGTTTATCCTCCACTCAGTCAGAGAGGGGAAGCTCCAATACACAGCATGCGCCAGATGTTGAAGTCACTCCATGCAAGAAATTAGGTCAAAAATAGGGTTTTTTTTTGCATTTTCACCAAGTAATATAACAATTTACCTCTGTGCATTCAGTCTTCAAACACCATCCAAACAGCAGTCTTCATAGCAGCTCCACAGGTTCTCTTCATTCACGCAGGCTCCAACGTAGCCTTCAGGTAGAAGGCACCCTTTACTTCACCACGCAGCCTCAATGAAAGTTTTTAAGCGTCCTTGCTGGCTAGCCGATTCGCCATGAACATGTCCAATGTCTGGATCAGAATTAAATGAAACAAAGAATACTGGTCGCTCTATCCCCATCACTGAGCATATATTACTCACGAGGGTAAAATAAAGTCATTAAGTCTGATTAAAATATACACCATTTTCCAACCAAAAGAGTCGCCTTTCTCATGTCTTTTCAGCATATATATATACTTGGATCATAATGATGTCCAAATGCAAAACAACCGAACGGTCCTTTCAAAAATGAGGAGCATTTTTGAAATCAACACGCAGCAGTAAATTATATCAATAAGAAATTGTATTTCCAGCTCTGAAATCAACACTCAGCAGTAAATTATATATTTGATTTCTTATTGTATTTATACCAACAGTCTCTAGTCTACCAACAGTCTCCACGCAAATTCGTTGCAGCATATAAATGGATACCAGCAGTAAATGGATACCAGTAGTAAATTGTATCAGACACGCCCACGCCCACGCCCGTAAATTGAAGTAAACTGCATGCAATATCCTCGCTCATCGCAGCAGACTCAACGTATATCTGCAACGTATATCATCGCAGCAGACTCGCCCGTAAATGGCATAGTAAGAATACAGCTCATCGCAGATTACAAAGAAAATTATTCTGAAAACACTAACGGACTGTGAGAACTCGAAGCAAATGGGATATAATAAAACAAAACAGAAAATGCCGTGGTCAGATGTTAGCCCCCTCAGTTCTCTTCACGCGGGCTTTCAATGGCACACTCCAGGATTATTAATGACAGAGAAACTGGGCCTTCACGTACTGGAATTAGGGTATAGCATGGAATTATTGGCGCCCACACAGAATAAAAACGCTGGCAGGGATTAGGGTTTCCTCTACACAATTGCAGTACACAAAAATCAGTCGTGAAGGGATTGTAACGCATGCAATGCATGCACTGGCAGGAGAGACTGGCAGGCAGCTCTAAAAGAGCAGACTGGCAGGCAGAATGGCAGCCCCAGCCAGGAGTTATGGCAGACAGCCCTGCTCTGATACCACTTGTTGGTAATAACTCCCAATTCGTTAATCTATTCATGGCTAAGCATTCATTTATACATTCATGTGACGGTTTATTTCACCTTCCGTCCAGCCTTTTCGGCTTCCAACTATTCCTATTTATTTATTTACAATATTATAATCCCTAACGGATTATATTCTAACAATTATTATAGCTAAGTACAAAACAAAAATGAAGAAAGTAAATTCTCTCTTTTAGGAGCTTATTTTCCTACTCTAAGCATGATATAAAAAGGTTAGGTGTAATAAAAAAGCCAATGTAACCACCTAATCATTTTATTAACATAAAAATAATTTTCCTTGTCTTTGGTTACTAGCCAAAGTAAGGATACCTTATTCAAAAATTGCAAACCTGCGTGATGATTCAGAATGGGTGGGATGGATGGGAGATCATAAGCATGAATAATGTCAAAAAAATTATTCCCCAACTTGTATGTGCTCATGCAGGTTGCTTCTATCCATGAGTGGATAGGACTGATATACCAATCAGAATGATGAGGTAGACTGACTACATCATCATACTGATCACTGGGGCTTATCAAATGATAACTTGTTGCACAAGCCCCAAGTAGCTCCAAATCATAAGGAACCTCTATATGTGGAAAAGATGGCTGAGGCTGATATTCCACTGACTGCATCACATCTGAATATTCACAACACTATTTCTCAATGTCTTCATTATTGATACCCTTGAGCGGTTCTGCATGATATGACTCTAAATGATCACGTGAAAATTCTGAATGCTCCTCCTCCATACTAAGCTTTTCCTAGGAATACAGATCCGTGCTCCCCTCTATGGACGTATCGTAGATTGGACTTCCAAAAAATTTTGAATAGACATTCCCCTTGCTGGACATACCATGGATGGAATTCTTAATAAGATTTTCACAAGTTGGATTATCTATGAAATTCCAATAGTCATCACTCCCATCCATGTCATATGTGATGGATTCCCCATTGCTGATATCAAGTTCCGATATCAATTTCTCTTTTTCCTCATTACTGATACTGATATATGGCTCAGATTAATCATATGGATAAAATGCATGATCCTTTTCCATATCAAAGTTTCCCAAGGCCACAAGGTCCATGCTCTCTCCTTTAGATACGCCATAGACATAAGAATCAACAAGACCATCAAAAGTTTCTAGTTCATTATTTTCCTCTTTATTCATGTCATAGACTAGATTTTCCATGAATGTTGAGGACTCCTCATCAATATCTTTGTTGGAGATAAGGGAGTCTTTGTCACTTATGTCATGCTCCAAGTCATAATTGTCCTCGTTTTCATACTCATCTTCTTCAGAAAAAAAAATCATAAGGCAGAACCTTCCAGACTGTCATTATTATATGGAGAATAAGGTCTAGTGTAATCACACACCATACTAATCTTATCATAATTTTTTTATAGGCTTCTGTTAAGATATCATGAAAAGGATCTTCAATACTATCTTCAATCAAGGAAAATTTTTGAACATACTCAATGGGATCACTTAGGATGTGTTGCTCAGTGGGTTCCTCTAGAGGGATTTCTGGAAAAATATCAACATTGCAACACACTTGAGAATACCTCAAATCTTCAATGTTTTCAGATATGGTGACATGAGGAGAGTCTTCAACAATGGTTTCAATAATGGGCTCCTCCTGAAGCTCTTCGATAGGATCATCCTAAGTGTCCTCATCTACAATGGAAGTCATGGGCTCCTTTATCTCATTTAGGTAGTTAAGGGTCCTTTCTACAACCGTCATCATATCTCCCTCACCATCATGCCACCTCTCAAAAAACATTGCACACAAATCTCCATGGGAGGTAATGCATTTATCAGGAAGACCACAAAGCCATGTCCAAGCCTTATTTTTCAAAGAATGAGCAAATATTCGCATCACATTATCCCTATGAAGTATGTCCAGTTTTGTCACAAATGAAAAAACAAATATGATGTGACAAATAGCTGAATCGCCATTTCCATAAAAGGACAGAGCCTGGGAGTATCTTTCATCCTGGAGATATGGTTCATAGTTTGGAAAACCTGGGATGATCGAGAAATCGATGGAAGGATATGCATTAGAAATTAGAGCACCATAATATTCATCATCCATAATGGCCTATCAGTAGCATATATCAACCATGTATTTTGTACCGAAGCAGAGCTATTGAATAATGAGCATTTTAAGGTTTTACTATGTCGTATGAGATCAACTACACACAACAAGTATCAACAAATTTATGAGAAAGCAGGGTTTTATCCCTTCAATGGAGTCGCCATGTGAAAAATAAAAATAAGCATTTATAAATCTTTTCCCAAAAAATATTTTTTGCTTTTCTTTGAAAAAATAAAAACTAAACAAAAGGTCAGTGGAGTCGCCAGATGAAAATTAAAGATCTACTCTAAGTATTCATCATGCAAAGAAAAAACAAATAGGAAGAAAACAAAAGTCGTACTCGGGAATAAAAAGATTTTTCCCTGGCAATGGTGCCAAAAAGTGTTGCCGCCTTTCTCACACCTGGGTTACATGGCAAAAATATTCAAGCCACTCGGTGTGTCCCTGGGGGAAAGTCTCAAGTCAAGGCTGTCACCTTATTCTTGACTCCTCCATTTAGGCTCAACTCCTAACGAAGCCAAGGGGGGTAGACCCTATTAAGTTACTAAGGCTAATTACTTACTGTGATGGTATTATATTGATTAAGTTGTTTAGGAGCTTTGAAATTAACTAGTGGAAACAAAAGATAACAAGATGCAAGATTTAAAGCATATAAGCACAGTACTGACACTTAATATATATATAATCGAAAGAAATAAATCACCAGTGCCTTAAATGGAGTCAATAAAGAAAATAATGTGCTTGCATGTGCTTGAAATAATGTTTTGCAAATGTCTCTTGGTAGATTTTAAATTAATGTGGAATGTGAATGAATTAAATTAGGTGAAAATGGGACTCCAGGTATACCCAAGGGGTACTTGGAGTATGTCCAAAAGTGAACTTTCATGGCTACCCGCAAGGTGTTTATGGGCTGTAACGGAGTCTCAAAGACTATTGTTCATAACGCACCTATCAGAGTGTGACAGAGATCGGTGCCTCGAGGTCACTTTCTAGTTGTTCCCACTCCTTTGGGTATTTTTCCACCGCTTACAGTTTGTTCAAGGCATTGGATTTTCACTTGATGGTTTGCCAATTTGGGAGGTGAAGACTAATTAATCTAGTCACTAAAATGATTTTGATGCAACTTGACTGATCGGATGAATCACAGCCAAGTACAGAGCATACACACTGGAGTCTTTGTTACTTTTAATAAACTTTAAAGGAGGTGTTCTTGTTAAAAAGAAAACCCTCCAGGAACCTCTTTCGATCCAAGTGGACCTCAATCAAGGAATCAAGGAGGGGTTAATTTTATTATGATTACTAAAACAAATGATGATAGCAGATGAAGCATAAATATATAAGCAAACCACAATTTTCTAATTAGACTAGCACGACCCTTTCTTCACCTTTCGGCTCAAAAGGAGGCTCGTGGGGTAAGTATTAAAATTACTTTGAAACAAATTAATATGGAGTATGAAAATGATTATAAGTCAAAGTATACTTCCCTACAGATTAGAACTACACTAGATTGAAAACAAATGAACAAAAAGTAAGAATGACACAGACGCAAATCCCCCCCAGAAGGGATGGTGAATAGGCTTGAAAGAGCCTATTCAAAATTATTTTTCTTTTTATTAGCAGCGATTACAATATTAGAAACTAAAATTAATCCACTTGGTCCTTATATGTAATGAGACCAAAGGTTTACAAATTGCAAAAATTTGAAAATTTTGGAAGACGAAGACCCTGTTGGGTTTTCGAATGGTCCAAAAATACTTTCCGGACAGTGCCTCCTCCTCTTTTCTGTTACACCTGCTAGAAAACAGAAAGCTGATCATATTTAAATATGCCCAACAAATTACTTTTGGTTGAACAAACGTTTTACCCAAAAAATTTAAGTTAAAACTAGTTTTTAAAGTAGCAGAAAATGAACCAAGGAAAGAAAGCTTTCCTTGGGATCTTGGCCTGATTTTGGGGCAGCCAATATGAAGCACTTAAATTGCTGAATATAACATTTTGAATTCTATGGAAACAACCATGAATTCAACAAGATTTAGATCTACTTTCACAGTCTTGAAAAATGACAATTTTCCCTAAAACTAGATCTAGAATGCTTGTAAATTTTCTTTTACGAATGAGATCTAGTTTATGAGCTTGAAGGCAGCAGGATCTATGTAAAATAAACTATGAAATTGATAGATCTAAACAATTTTAAAGATGAAAACAAGTAACCATACTGGTTCTAGAAAAAATTGAAGGAGGAAGAGGAAAAGAAGAGCATTTTTACTGGAAGCCTTGAAGATCAACCGTGGAGCTTTCCGGTGGAATGTCGAGGGACTATGACTTTGAATGGTTTTAGATAGAGTGAAGAAGAAAACTAGATCAACATACTCTCCAATATAGGAACCTACAACTGAATCCAAAGACTTTCCAAAATACTTGTGAGATCTGGTTAATACATACATGGAGATTTCAGAGTAACATGCATATAAACTTATAAAACATGCTGAATCTAGATCTATAAACATGCATCAAAAATGAAAGAGATGTCCAATAAGCTTATTAAAAAACTCATTTCCTATCAAGATTATAATAAAGTTATTATCAATCTTAGCAATGAATCCACAAACAATCAACAAATTATGAACATAGATACAGGTTACCTCAGTGAAACATGGCAATGCTTATTGTTCGTCGATTGCACACCAGCAGCAGAAATCTTCTAAAAGTTGTCTCGTCACTTGAGAAAGTGGGAGAGGTGTGACACTGGGGGCAAGGACAGAGGTAGGTACTGTCACCTACTCCTAGCTTCTCCGTTTAGGCTAACTCCTAATGAAGCCAAGGGGGGTAGTCCCTAACAAAGAGTTTTCTACAGCTCAATGTTTTAAGTTAATATTTAGATGTTTCAGATGCGGATGGGTGTTGTTTAGGAGTTATTGTGATTTAAAATGATTAATGTGATGAATTGAGCACAAGACAAAGCAATCCACATTGCTATCACTGGAATTGAAAGATATACAAATATTTGAGAGCTTCATGAAATAGATAAAGCATTCACAGATATGATTTATAATCAAACATTCAACGAACAAATGGCCCAGATTACTAGCAGTGCATACAAGATAGGAGCGGTGCCTATGGAGTCAACTTATCAAAGATGCTTAAAATGTAAATATGATGTGAATCCCAAAATATGCCAGTGAATGTTAGGTTTTGTAAGTGCTCTTTGTAAGTTTTAAGAGTTTTTACTTGTGATCTTCACTTATGGTAGCTAGATGTCATAACCGGTAATACCTTCAGTGGCTTCGTTTGAAGACATGACGGACCTGTCTGGGGTCAAAGGTAAGTGTTAAATAACTTAACTACCAATAACCATATTAGGTAGCCCTGTGCCCACACATTGAATTTTCCCACATGCCTTGGTATTTATCGAACAACGCCGATGCATTGGCTATGGGGAAAAAATTTAGTTAAGTTCCTCTTATGGGGTTTAGAGATCCAATTCCGTTTCTCGGTATTCTGATCTAGGATCGGTCAAAGAATACTCGGGCAAGGAGGAAAGGGGATTAATTAATTAAAAGGGGTGTGAGTTGAGAATTTTATTAAGTTAATTAATTAAAACTCTTCGACAGAGAGCGCTCTTGACCTCGTCTTATTACCATGGTTCAAAATACTTAGCTAATCTATATGAAGCTAATGCAAGGATTATGCAAATCTAAGATGCTCTCTGATAGAGAGTTCTCTTGACTTGTGTTTCAGCAAGTTCAAGAGTCTTACTTATGTATTATTAATTGATTAAACAAACACAAGATGATATTAGTTGCTTAAACTCTCTGATAGAGAGCACTCTTGATCCACCTTACGGTGAGATTCAAGAGATTTAAGTAGTTGATTAATCTTAGAAAGATAAACAATTTAAACGGAATAATCAACTTAAAAGTGATGAATTAACAATTAGTGATCTAAGCATGAGATGTAATGAATGATGAAAACTAGCACTACTTAAAGCATACACACAACACAAGCCTCCCCAAATGGGGGAGGAAGAGAGTGGGGACTTAAAAACCCCACTCAAACAGAGATCTTTTATTAAACTTTACAATGTGCCTTAAGGAACCTAATCCTTGAAAGGACTTTTCAGATAAAGGCAAAGTAACTGTACAAAAATTATAACTTGTAAAAAGGAGAGTGCCTTGTATTTTTACTTTTGAGATCTTTTATTAAACTTTGAAAAGAGTGAAGGGAAGAAGTTTGAAGTGAGTAAAAAGAAAAAAAGGAAAGGGGGCTGAGACAATAGAAGATGAGAGAAGGAAGGCAAAGAAACTAAGCAAGGATCAAAACGAAAGAAAGGGGAGAATAGGAAAGCCAACTAAGAAGCGAAGGGATGAACAAAATTGAAGAAAACAGGACAGCGAACAATGAAATAAGTGGTTGTCATAAAAAGTACAAAACAGGACAGCAAACAATGAAGTAAGTGGTTGTCATAAAAAGTGCAAAATGGGACAGTGAACCATGAAATAAGTGGCTCCCATAAAAGGTGCAAAACGGGTTAGCGAACCATGAAATAAGTGGCTGTCATAAAAAGTGCAAAATGGGACAGTGAACAAAAAGTAAAAGAAATGGCCAAAAACAAGGTTAAAGGAACCCCAAAAACTAGGGCAAAAAGAGCCAAACAAGGGAAGAAAGCTAGGGCACACTAGGTCTGTCCAAAATGGAGAAAAGGGATGGTAAAAGAGAGAAAAAATGGGGCAGCGATGAATAAAAAGTGAGAAAAGGCAAACAAGTCAAGGAGGAAATGGGCTAGCAAGCAAGGAAACAAAAGAAGCCAAGGAGCAAAGGGAGAACTAGAGGAAGGAAGTTCGGTAACCAAGAAGTATTTACATTTATGAAAGAATTTGAGATGGAACTTTGGAGGAAGATCTCCTTGTTTTTTCCTCTTGGAAAAAGCCAAACTTTCTGTAGGTCCTGAAAGTCAACAATGTCAGAAGGTTCTTATGATGATGAAGATGAGTTTGATGTAGCTAAGCTCGCACATGTCTCCAAATGGCGAGATCTGTAAAAACAATCCAACTTGATACCCAGTGAGATCAAACAATAAAAACTAGTATGCTAGGAATATGCAAGTCAAGATCAATACTTCATATAACTGAATATTTGTACACATCTAGATTATGATAAACTTTGCATAATAAACCAACTTGACAGTAGCAAATGGTAAATCTTATGTTCTAATAATAGAATTTTAAAGCTAGTTGTTTGATTCAACACATAAATAACAAATTGAAAGCATGAAAAGAAATCACCTCATACAACACATCCACCAATGAAGAGACAATCCTGTAGACCTCCAAAGTTGAAAAGCTTTATTCAATGAAATTATGGTTACAATTTTTGCAGAGTTTCTATGCCCAAAAGTCGATGATAATAGAGCTGAAAGAGCCTCTATTTAACAAATGAGAGAGTGCTAAAACTCTAAAACCAAAAAACCAACCCTAACCAGCTTAGCCACCTAACAAAGAGCCCATACCTAAACCAGAGAACCAGGAGTGAGGGGAGGCCTCCACCAAGGCAAGGCGCCCCCACTCCAAACCTATGCACTAAAAACAAGCCAAGGATGAGGCCACACGTGTGAGTATGGATGTAGGTAAGCTCATTCTTTAGGTCTAGCAGGAGCCTGAGCTAGGTTTGGGAAGCCCACTCATGGTGTAAGCTTCAGTATTCACCTCAATCAAATCACCGGACCAATGAGAGCTCTCCATCTCATATTTAGCTGGAGATGACATGTCTGATAACTGATAATAAATTAATTGCTCTCTTAATGATGACTGAAGCTGAGTTATGATAACTCCAATCATCATAAGTGTTCCATGAGATGTCATTTAGCCTTTTTTTTTACTGAATTTGAATTAATTTGGAGAGTTTTAGTTTTCTCCAAAATAATCATTTTTTTAATAAAAATCATTTTTTAATCAAAATCATTTTTTTACTAAAAATCATTTTTTTACTCAAAATTGACTTTTTTGAGTAAAAAGGCATTATGTGTCCGATTGCTGATCTCAAAGGTGGCTCTGACTGGTTGGCTGATCAAGAATGATTTTTTGCTTAACATTAGAGCCTTCAATCACTGAATTCTGAGTCCGGATCATGAACGGGTTTTTTCCATTTAATTTATGGAAAAATTAACCCAAAAAACTTAGGAAAAGTAACTAAAAATTAAAAAATAATTTTTCACTGTTCGAAAAAGATTTTTTCAATTTTTTTTTTATGTGTCTAGATGACTTAGGACATGACCATGATCTATCTAAATAATTTCTAGTAGGCTTATAACACTCAGTTGGGCTCTAATAACCCCCCAAGGCCCAGAATTCAACATCGGGCATTCCATCTTTGGAGGAACTGGGAGAAAACCTCGTCAATTATACTCAACTGAAGGCAAAGCATAATTGTCAAGGGCAAAAAACTCCTTGGAATACCCCATTTGAGATTCTACATCTCAGGAGACTGAACCACTAAAAAATATCCTACTAGCACATTTTATTACAAACCCCACAGGGCCATGGTCAAAATTATTCAAATAAAAAAGTGACTAGCCAATATTGGCTAGACATGCAAACGGATCAACTGATACACTAGAATCAGACTTTGAACAAGTCTGTCAACCGACAGCTCCTCAGGTAATCCAACTAAGTGCAAAATTAGTGGATAACATCTGGCTCCAACTATGGGATGTGTGCTTGATCTAATCTCTTATGCAAGGAGAGCATACGAGAACCCCAAAATCTCTGGTTTCCATATCCTATAAAAACATCCTAACTTGACAAGAAAACCTTAGTAGCACAAGTTTTATGAAAACAAGCCATTGATCCAAAAGTTATTGTATTCAAAGAAATGACAAAACTTAACTGAAAATTTTATTTATTTCTAAGTACAAAAAGAAAATCCTAAAGTAAATGCTCACTTTAAGGAGCCTATTTTCCTACTCTAAGCATGATACAAAAATGGTTAGGTGTAATCATAAATCCAGTGTAGCCACCTAAGAATTTTATTAATATAAAAAGGTTTTGCCTTGTCTTTGGTTACCATCCAAAGTAAGGACACAATTTCCAGAAAATGCAAACCTGCATGATGATCCAGAATGGGCGGGCTAGATGGGGAATCATAGGCATAAATAATGTCGTCAAACTTCTTCCCAAACTAGTAGATGCTCGCACAGGCTACTTCTATCCATGAATGGATAGCGCTGATATACAAATCAGGATAATGCGGTAGGTTGACTACGCTATCATTCTGATCATCAAGGCTTATCAAATAATAACTCGTTGTATAAGCCCTTAGGTGATCCAAAACATAAGGAACATCTATATGTGAAGACGATGGCTGAGAAAAAACTTCAACTAGTTGTATCCCATCTGATTCTTCACTGCACTGCCTTTTCAAATCCTTATTACCGATTCTTAGATACAATTCTAACTGATCATATGAAAACTTTGACTGCTCTTCCTTATAACTTTCATAAGTCTCAAAATAACAACTCCCCTTGCTGGACATATCATAGATGAGATTCTCAAAAATATTCTCAAAGGTATCATAGGTTGGATTTTCAATAAAAGTTCAATAGTCATCATCAGCATCTATTTCGGACATGAGAGATGCCTCATCACTGGTATCAAGTCCCTGGCTACACTCCTCATTCTGCTCAAAACAATCTTCTTCAAAAAGTTGGGTTTCAAATATATCACATGGTACCCAACTTTCCAAATATTTGTCATCTGGTGGAAAGCATGGAGGACTCGTCACATGAAACTTCTAAGATTGGATTTTCAATTAAATTCTCATAGTTGTCATCCATCTCAGAAGAAAGGTGTTCTTCCTCACTTGTATCACATTCCTGGCTATATCCCTCCTCATGATCATAGTCATCTTCTTCAGAAAAAAGGTCACAAGGTAGTAAAACTTCCAAACTATCATCATTATGCTCATTAGTAAGATTAGTGCTAAAGTTATTAGTGAGGTTATCCAATTGTTGACTATAATCTTCGACCTAACACCATGTTTCTGTGGTGACAGGATGGAGCTGTCCAACTACGTTAATGTACTCAGGCTCTCTTGAATATTGTTTTTCCTCTCTCCAACTTTCTCCGGAATTATCATGCATGTCGTCTACATAGTTTATGTACTTAGGCTCGCTTGATGATGCTTTAGGACCACAACCCTATGGAAAACCATGCTCCTGAACATAGCATGCATAATAACAAGAATATTATTCATGAAGGTCTTTACATGCCTTTCAAAATGGCTTATACTGCTCAACCATGTTAGCAGACTCTATCTGATGAGGAGGAAGGCCTATGTTCATGGTTGGGTGCCTTTCTTTGCCAGTTTACTTTTCGAGGAAATTTTCTTGGGATAGGTTGTGATTGTGCTCTTTCCATACTAATGACCTTGTTCTACATCTCTTTCATTTGAGCTAGATGTTCATCTTCCATTCTTCCAAGTCTTTCCTTCATTTCCATCATTTGTTTTCTGTAGGAATCCTCTTCTTTATGCTCATTTGACTTTAATAGATTCGAGGACTTTGAATAACCAGGAAGGTTGGATTCACCTGAAGACTACATATTTTTGTCTATTTTGACTGCCATTTCTTGTGCGTTTAGAAGAGTAGTGGGTTCTTTATCCTTGATCTGATATTGCATCTTCCCACTAAGTGATTCAATGTAACTAAGCAAGATAGATGGTGCAGGTGGTTTGTAAATGGCAGGAATGTCATTGGATAGTTCTATGAATCTTTGGTTGAACCCATCCATAGTCTCATTCTCCTTCTTCTTTATGTCTGTTAAAGAAGCTAGTTGATGCCTAGGCTCCTTCTTTTCACCAAACCTATTAGTGAAGGAAATCTTGAAAGTTTCAAGACTATTAAAGGAATTGTCTGGTAAATTGCTATACCAGTCGCCCGCCTTTCCATATAGAGATAGAGCAAATAACTTCATATACACGTCATCATGTTGGCTGACCGGATCATTGACATAAGCATTGATACACCTAGAAAAGTTCCTGAGGTGCATGGCAGAGGTAATGGCATTAGTGCCTGTATACATCGGGAGCTTCTCGACAGTTTTTTCTGGAAGATGGTGGGGTTGACCTGCTATCTGAGAAAAGTCAAGCTGAGTAAAATACTCGCCCATTATGTCAAAAACAGTGGTATTAATGTTTTCAGGAAATAAAATGTGGATGTCTGAAACAGACTCAGATCCAAGTTCTACAAGGATCCTGCGAGAACATAGCTTGTTTAATCTCCTCCTTAAGACCTTTTCGGGGTTAGGGATGAAATCGACCAAAACTACAGAGTTTCTTATAGTAGAATACCTTGAGGTGTTAACTAATAGTGGAGTCACCAGGTGGACTTAAGTCTAATTTCAGAGAGTGACTGGACTAAAAATATACAAAAAAAGGGGAAAAAACAAGGTAAAAAAACTAAAAGAAACAAAGGTCATCCAAGAACAAAAATATTTGTCCCCGATAACAGAGCCAAAAGATGTTGTCCGCCGATTGCACACTAGCAGCAGAAATCTTCTGAAAGTTGTCTTCTCACTTGAGAAAGTGGGAGAGGTGTGACCCTGGGGGAAAGCACAGAGCTAGGTATTGTCACCTACTCCTAGCTCCTCCGTTTAGGCTAACTCCTAACAAAGCCAAGGGGGGTAGTCCCTAACAAAGAGTTTTCTATGGCTCAATGTTTTAAGTTAATGTTTAGATGTTTCAGATGCAGATGGGTTTTGTTTAGGATTTATTGTGATTTAAAATGATTAATGTGATGAATTGAGCATAAGATAAAGCAATCCACGTTGCTATCACTGGAATTGAAATATAGACAAATATTTGAGAGCTTCACGAAATAGATAAAGTATTCACAAATATGATTTATAATCAAACATTCAATGAACAAATGGCCCATATTATTAGCAGTGCATACAAGATAGGACCAATTCCTATGGAGTCAACTTATCAGAGATGCTTCAAATATAAATATGATGTGAATCCCAAAAGATGCTAGTGAATGTTAGGTTTTGTAAGTGCTCTTGGTAAGCTTTAATAGTTTTTACTTGTGATCTTCACTGATGGTAGCTGGATGTCCTAACCAGTAATACCTTCAGTGGCTCCGTTCGAAGACATGATGGACCTATCTGGGGTAAAAGGTAAGTGTTCAATAACTTAACTACCAGTGCCCAGATTAGGTAGCCCGACACCCACACTTGGAATTTTCCCACATGCCTTGGTATTTATTGAACAATGCCGGTGCATTGGTTATGGGAAAAAGTTTTAGTTAGGTTCCTCTTGTGGGGTTTAGAGATCCAATGCCGTTTCTAGGTATTCCGATTTAGGATTAGTCAAAGCATACTCTGGCAAGGAGGAAAGGGAAGTATTTAATTAAAAGGGGTGTGAGTTGCAAATTTTATTAAGTTAATTAATTAAAAATATCCGATACAGAGCGCTCTTGACCTCATCGTATGACCGTGGTTCAAGAGATTTAGCTAATCTATATGAAGCTAATGCAAGGATTATGCAAATCTAAGATGGTCTCCGATAGAGAGTGCTCTTAACTTGTGTTTCTGCAAGTTCAAGAGTCTTACTTATGGATTATTAATTGATTAAACAAGAACAAGATTATATTAGTTACTTAAACTCTCCAATAGAGAGCACTCTTGATCCACCTTATGGTGAGATTCAAGAGATTTAAGTAGTTGATTAATATTAGAAAGATAAACAATTTAAATTGAATAATCAACTTAAAAGTGATGAATTAACATTTAGTGATCTAAGCATGAGATGTAATGAATGATGAAAACTAGCACTACTAAGAGCATACACACAACACAAGCTTCCCCAAATGGGGGAGGAAGAGAGTGGGGACTTGAAAACCCCACTCAAACAGAGATCTTTTATTAAACTTTACAATGTGCCTTAAGGAACCTGATCCTTGAAAGGACTTTTCAGATAAAGGCAAAGTAACTCTACAAAAATTAAAATATGTAAAAAGGAGAGTGCCTTGTATTTTTACATTTGAGATCTTTTATTAAACTTTGAAAAGGGTAAAGGGGAGAAGTTTGAAGAGAGTAAAAAGAACAAAAGGAAAGGGGCCTGAAACAATAGAACATGAGAGAAAGAATGCAAACAAACTAAGCAAGGATCAAAATTAAAGAAAGGAGAGCATAGGGAAGCCAACTAAGAAGCTCATTAGAGGAAATTTGAGGTCTAAAATGGGCCTCCTAAGGAAAATATTTTTTGTGTTCGTATTTTTTGTGTTCGTATTTTTGACATATCTCCATGTATTTTTACTCAAATTCTGAGTGGGAGAACTCATTGGATGAAAAATTTAATTCCGCATCCAACGAGTACCCACACTACATACTTTTGACGGACCCCGCTACCCCAAAAACAAGAAATACCTGAAAAGATGTGATGATGACAACATCATCACGTTTTTTCAGGTATTTCTCATTTTTGGGGTAGCGGGGTCCATCAAAAGCATGCAGTGTGGGTACTCGTTGGATGTAGAATTAAATTCCACATCCAATGAGCTCTCCTACTTGAAATTTGAGTAAAAACACATGGAGATATGTTTAAAATACAAACAAAAAAATAGCTTTCTTTTATGACAAATATGTTAATTCAACCATTATGGTTGACTCATTTTATTGAAAATCTATTGGTTCTTGAATTCCAAGTCACAAAATTTATTGTTGGCATGTTTTCTTATGAGGCCCATTTTAGACCCCAAATTTCGTCTAATGTAAGGGATGAACAAAATTGAAGAAAATGGGACAGCAAACAATGAAATAAGTGGCTGTCATAAAAAGTGCAAAATGAGACAGTGAACAATGAAATAAGTGGCTATCATAAAAAGTGCAAAACAAGACAGTGAACCATGAAATAAGTGGTTGTCATAAACAGTGCAAAACGAGACAGAGAACAAAAAGTAAAAGAAATGGCCAAAAACAAGGTTAAAGGAAGCCCAAAAACTAGGGCAAAAAGAGGCAAACAAGGGAATAAACCTAGGGCACACTAGGTCTGTCCAAAATGGAGAAAAGGGATGGTAAAAGAGAGAAAAAAATGGGGCAGTGATGAAGAAAAAGTGATAAAAGGCAAACAAGTCAAGGAGGAAAGGGGATAGCAAGCAAGGAAACAAAACAAGTCAAGGAGCAAAGGGAGAACTAGAGGAAGGAAGTTTGGTAATCAAGAAGTATTTAAATTTATGAAAGAATTTGAGATGGAAATCTGGAGGAAGATCTCCTTGTTTTTTCCACTTGGAAAAAGCCAAACTCTCTATAGGTCCTGAAAGTCAACAATGTTAGAAGGTTATTATGATGATGGAGATGAGTTTGATGCAGCTGAGCTCGTGTTGGAGACATTTATCATCATACACACTCTTTTTGGTCAAATTGGCCTAGTTAAACCACTATCCTAAGTATAATTGACATTAATTGACATTAGTAGAGCATTAATTTCCATCATCCAGTCACACCCACACCTACCTACAATCAAGGAGGCTAACTTAGCCTTCTCCTACAGTCAAGGAGGCTAACTGGAGCACTCCGGGGGTGATCTAAGTGATATTAATGCACCTAATTGCTAACTGATAGTTACAATTAGTTCAAACAGTCAGTTAAGGTGCCTCCTCTCATTAAATATATTATTTAATGATTATTTATTATTATTTAATGATCTGGAGTCAACAGGGCACCTCCACCAACTTTTGATGGTCAGTTCAGCTTCAGTTAACCTCATCGGGGTTCATTGAAGTCATGGAGCACTAACACTTGATGGTTGGCTTGCTATGACATGGGTTTGATCTCCTTCAGTTGAGATTTAGTCATTTATTACACTCCGACTTCAGTTAGGGTTTGGTGAGTCAATTAGGGTTTTGGTTAAGTGGTTAACTGAGTGTGATTAACTGGCTAAGAGTTAGTTAAGCCAGAGTCACTCACTAAATTCAAATTGTCTCCTTAGGTATTCTAATTCTTCATGGAGTTAAGCAATTGCTTGACATTGTTATTGTAACCATTCATTGTTTATTGAATATATAGAGAGGAAACCATTCTGGTCCGATTAACACCAATTGATGAGTATTTGTTGATTATTCTTTCATGAGATTGATTCTTAGTTCCTAGATCATGTGCAAGAATTAATATGGTATCAGAGCATACGGCAGGACAAAGATCTATCTCTCAAAAACAAGCTTTTTGACAGATTTCTCCATGAAATTCGAGCAATAGCTCAAAAATCCAGCACTGCACCAGAAGCCAAGGCTTACCACTTAATACCCCAAGTAAAAAACGTGTTGATCAAGCTTGCTTGATTAACTATGCTGGGTGTGATGAAAGCCTAAAATGTGCAGGCTATCCGACCTTACGGTGCCCCTTTTGTTTTGATTTGTAGGTTTTAATAGGTACAACTTCGAATGGACTCATCAATCCCTCTTCTCACCCCATTCACAAGCTATTCGGAATGGAAGTTGAAGATGATTGCATATCTGAAGAGACGAGGTCTCTATGAGGTGTCTATTGGACTTGGAAAAGAGTCTTATGAAAATGAGAATGACTGGCTAAATGACAGTGATAGAGCTTTTGGAGCAATAGGTCTGGCCCTTTCTCCTAGCTTGTACTACCTTATTCGTTCTGCTGAATACCCAAAGGATCTCTAGACAAAACTAGACAGAACCTTTGGAAAGCACAATGAGGATCATAATAGTACTTTGGAGATCACATCCAGCACCACAAGAGTTCTTTACTCAAAAATATCGGCCTCTACTCTCTCTGATGAAGTTTTTCAAGATGAAGATGAAGCATAATCTTCTACACATTCAATTCAAATTGAAGAAAGTCTCCATGCAGTGACTCCTTCTCCTGATGCTCTGGAAGTTTATGAGATATCTAATATCTCATATCCTCATATTTATGAAACAAAAGAAGACATTCAAATCTCTGATATTAAATAAAAACACTGCTGCACTTCCATGCAAACATTCACCGATGATTTTCCTTTGAATTCTTTGCAAAATTTACCAGTAATTGCTTCTGAAAGTGAAGAGAAATTTGATTTTTCTTCCTCTAATGTTGTTGCTGGTGTGCAAATATGTGATACCTTGGATATTTTGGAAGAAATATCCAATTACCAGAGTGATCCATTTTCTCCCCATGAAATATATCTTCCAGCAAATTCCTGCAGGATTGCAAGCACCAAAATTCAGAATTTTGAAGAAGAAGAAAATTGTGCATCTACCATCTCGGTTGACCATAATTTTGGATCTGATATGAACATTATTGGATCTAATATGATATTATTTGGATCTGATATGATATTTCTTGGTTCAAAATTTCAGGTTCATAAACCTTCAGTACTGCTTGTAGCTGTTCTCATCAACGGTGTGAAGAAACAAGTACCACAAGTATCCTTCGAAACTGCTGCTGGGGATTTGATTTCATTTCACAATTTTGGATCTGTTGTGAACTTATTTAGATTTGATTTACATTATGATCTGATATTATTTTGTTCATATTTTAAAATCGAAGATCTTTCAGTCATGCTTATAGCTGCTCTCACCAATTCCGGTGTGAAAAATCAAGTACCACAGTTCTTCTTCAATTTTGCTACTGGGGATTTGGTGTTAGTTTCCTCTTATGAGGTTGCTGATATTTTATTTTGTGAATCATTAGATATTTATGAAGATATATCAAATTATGGAGCTCAAGCATTCGCTCTCCAGAGTCCCAGGGATTCTCTACCTTTAGTCACATGCTCATCTCCTCACAGAACAAGTAAAGAGGAAGACATTATGCATATGCTTGGACACTTGCTCCTAAGATTTGGGGCTGATTTTACCACTCATGGTTTGTTTTTAAAGGCTATAACATATCAGTTTCTTGAGTGTTCCACACATGGATTGAATCCTCAAGAACCTTTGCTCTCTCTTCAGATGATTTCAGCTACTCTACATGGGTCCAGTTTTCACCGTGCGGCTGCTTATATTTCTGATTCAGTTGAGTGCATTGTTCTTCTTCCAAAGTGGAATATTCCTCCAAAAATATTCATTTAGTTTGGATTCATAGGTTCACATGCATAGTCTCAGGATGCTGCTGCATAGAAGAACCAATTCTTGATTTACTGCTTAGTTTGACGGGGGGTATTTTTCCCATGAGGTTTTCCCTGTTTCCTTGGTTATATTAAGTAGTTACTTTATTGTACAGGGTGACCTATGGCCTTTGCTGTTGGGGCCCTAGCATTTTTATGAATCTATGTTTTCTAACACTTCCTGAGTATAGCTTAAGGGGGGTGTTGGAGACATTTACCATCATACACACTCTTTTTGGTCAAATTGGCCTAGTTAAACAACTATCCTAAGTATAATTGACATTAATTGACATCAGTAGAGAATTAATTACCATCATCCAGTCACACCCACGCCTACCTATAGTCAAAGAGGCTAACTTATCCTTCTCCTACAGTCAAGGAGGCTAATTGGAGCACTCCGGGGGTGATCTGAGTGATATTAATGCACCTAATTGCTAACCGGTGGTTACAATCAGTTAAAACAGTCAGTTAACGCACCTCCTCTCATTAAATATATTATTTAATGATTATTTATTATTATTTAATGATCTGGAGTCAATAGGGTGCCTCCACCAACTTCTGATGGTCAGTTCAACTTCAGTTAACCTCATTGAGGTTCATTGAAGTCATGGAGCACTAGCACTTGATGGTTGGCTTGCTATGACATGTGTTTGATCTCCTTCAGTTGAGATTCAGTCATTTATTACACTCTGACTTCAGTTAGGGTTTGGTGAGTCGGTTAGGGTTTTGGTTAAGTGGTTAACTAAGTGTGATTGAATGGCCAAGAGTCAGTTAAGCTAGACTCACTCACTGAATTCGAATTGTCTCCTTAGGTATTTGAATTCTTCATGGAGTTAAGCAATTGCTTGACATTGTTATGGTAACCATTCATTGTTTATTGAATATACAGAGAGGAAACCATTCTGGTCCGATTAACACCAATTCATGAGTATTTGTTGATTATTCTTTCATGAGATTGATTCTTAGTTCCTAGATCATGTGCAAGAATTAATAGCTCACACCCTTCTCCAAATGGCGAGATCTGTAAAAACAATCCAACTTGATACCCAGTGAGATCAAACAATAAAAACTAGTATGCTAGGAATATGCAAATCAAGATCAATACTTCATATAACTGAATATTTGTAGCCATCTAGATTATGATAAACTTTGCATAATAAACCAACTTGACATCAGAAAATGGTAAATCTTATGTTCTAATAATAGACTTCTAAAGCTATTTGTTTGATTCAACACATAAATAACAAATTGAAAGCATGGAAAGAAATCACCTCATACAACACATCCACCAATGAAGAGACAATCTTGTAGACCTCCAAAGCCGAAAAGCTTTATTCAATGAAATTATGATTACAATTTTTGCAGAGTTTCTATGCCCAAAAGTCCATGATAATAGAGCTAAAAGAGCCTCTATTTAACAAATGAGAGAGTGCTAAAACCCTAAAACCAAAAAACCAACCCTAACCAGCTTAGCCACCTAACAAAGAGCCTAGACCTAAACCAGAGAACCATGAGTGAGGGGAGGCCTCCACCCAGGCAAGGTGCCCCCACTCCAAACCTGTACACTGAAAACAAGCCAAGGATGAGGCCACACATGTGAGTTTGGATGTAGGTAGGCTCATCCTTTAGGTCTGGTAGGAGCCTGAGCTAGGTTTGGGAAGCCCACTGATGGTGTAAGATTCATTATTCACCTTGATCAAATCACCGGTCCAATGAGAGATCTCCATCTCATCTTTAGCTGGAGATGACATGTATGATAACTAATAATAAATTAATTGCTCTCTTAATGATGACTGAAGCTGAGTTATGATAACTCCAATCATCATAAGTGTTCCATGAGATGTCATTTAGCCTTTTATTTTACTGAATTTGGATTAATTTGAAGAGTTTTAGTTTTCTCCAAAATAATCATTTTTTTAATAAAAATCATTTTTTTACTAAAAATCATTTTTTTACTCAAAACTGACTTTTTTGTGTAAAAAGGCATTATGTGTCCGATTGCTGATCTAAAAGTTGGCTCTGACTGGCTAGCTGATAAGGAATGATTTTTGGCTTAAGGTTAGAGCCTTCAATCATTGAATTCTGAGTCCAGATCACGAAGAGGTTTTTTCCATTTAATTTATGGAAAAATTAACCCAAAAAACTTAGGAAAAGTAATTAAAAATTAAAAAATTAAAAAATAATTTTTCACTATTTGAAAAAGATTTTTTTGAAATTTTTTTATGTGTCCAGATGACTTAGGACATGACCATGATCTACCTAAATAATGTCTAGTAGGCTTATAACACTCATCTAGGCTCTAATAACCCCCCAAGGCCCAGAATTCAACATCGGGCATTCCAGCTTTGGAGGAAGCGGGAGAAAACCTCGTCAATTATACTCAGCTGAAGGCAAAGCATAATTGTTAGGGGAAAAAAACTCCCTAGAATACCCCATTTAAGATTCTACATCTCAGGAGACCGAACAACTCAAAAATATCCTACTAGCACATTTTATTACAAACCCCACGGGGCCATGGTCAAAATTATTCAAATAAAAAAGTGACTAGCCAATATTGGCTAGACATGCAAACGGATCAACTGATACACTGGAATCAGACTTTGAACAATTCTGTCAACCGGTGGCTCCTCAGGTAATCCAACTAAGTGCAAAATTAGTGGATAACATCTGGCTCCAACTATGGGACGTGTGCTCGATCTAATCTCTTAGGCAAGGAGAGCATATGAGAACCTTAGAATCTTTGGTTTCCATATCCTGTAAAAACATCTCAACTTGACAAGAAAACCTTAGTAGCACAAGTTTTATGAAAACGAGCCAATGATCCAAAAGTTACTATATTCAAAGAAATGAAAAAACTTAACTGAAAATTTTATTTATTTCTAAGTACAAAAAGAAAATGCTAAAGTAAATGTTCACTTTAAGGAGCCTATTTTCCTACTCTAAGCATGATACAAAAAATGTTAGGTGTAATCATAAATCCAGTGTAGCCACCTAAGCATTTTATTAATATAAAAAGGTTTTGCCTTGTCTTTGGTTACCATCCAAACTAAGGACACAATTTCCAAAAAATGCAAACCTGCATGATGATCCAAAATGGGCGGGCTGGATGGGGAATCATAGGCATGAATAATGTCGTCAAAATTCTTCCCAAACTGGTAGATGCTCTCGCGGGCTACTTCTATCCATGACTGGATAGCACTGATATACAAATCGGGATAATGCGGTAGGTCGACTACTCTATCATGCTAATCATCAAGGCTTATCAAATAATAACTCGTTTTATAAGCCCTTAGGTGCTCCAAAACATAAGGAACATCTATATGTGAAGATGATGGTTGAGAAAAAACTTCAACTAGTTGTATCCCATCTATTTCTTCACCGCACTGCCTTTTCACATCCTTATTACCGATTCTTAGATACAATTCTGACTGATCATATGAAAACTCTGATTGCTCTTCCTTATAACTTTCATAAGTCTCAGAATAACAACTCCCCTTGCTGGACATATCATAGGTGAGATTCTCAAAAATATTCTCAAAGGTATCATAGGTTGGATTTCAATAAAAGTCTAATAGTCATCATCAGCATCTATGTCAGACATGAGAGATGCCTCATCACTGGTATCAAGTCCCTGGCTACACTCCTCATTCCGCTCAAAACAATCTTCTTCAAAAATTTGGGTTTCAATGATATAACATGGGACCCAACTTTCCAAATATTTGTCATTCGGTGGAGAGCATGAAGGACTCTCATCACATGAAAATTCTAAGATTGGATTTTCAATTAAAGTCTCGTAGTTGTCATCCATCTCAGAAGAAAGGGGTTCTTCCTCACTTGTATCACACTCCTGGCTATATCCCTCCTCATGATCATAGTCATCTTCATGACGGTGGACCAACTAACTTACCATGATCCACAAGGGCCAATGGCACCAACCAACATTATCCCTATTGTTGACAGTACCATCAATAGCACAACCACCTCCCCATTATTGAATGTAGGCCCTAGGTTGTTTGCTGACACCTCCATGGTGGCTTCCTTCCCCTTCATGTCACCACCACCAACACCAAGTGAGACTGCGGATTCCTGCATGCTCTCATCCAACACTGTAATAATTTACTTCTTAATCAGATCGAGGAGCTAGAACAATGTTCACACATGAATTGTTTGACAAAATGTTGAAGATAAACAATCAAAGAGACAAAAAATACATGGAATAACACATGTGAATGGTGCTAATTTATGATCATATTATTATCATACATCTTTTATATGTTATATTACACATTTATAATACATTGGACCAAATTCGAGTGGCTCTGGAAGCCAATTGGGAAAGTACAAGTGTCATGGTGAGAATTAACCCCAAGCACCCCTAGGTGGACCAAAGGAAATCCAAATAAGCCCAAACAATCATGAAACCTCATGTGAAGTGTGCTAGGTCATAAATGGGTCCTATGCAAGCATGGGTGAGAATATAGAGGTGAGTGGAGTGGTCTAGGTGGCAATGAATGCTCCCAGGAGAGATAAAATAGGCCAAATACACCCCTTAGCGCACTTAGTCAAACCAGGGCCCCACAAATGAAGGAGGTAGCTGTTAGAATAATAAACCCATAGTTAGCTACCTTAGACATTAATTAAATCATTTTTATCTTATTAGTTGATTCCACTCTATGCTAGTTTCCTTCTACATGTCCTAAAAGTCAACACTTTCTAAAACTGAGTAATGGAGCACTTGGGAAACCTCCTGGAAACCATATTTAGCATGTCTGCTTTATTTCAGATCCTCCAAAGTGCATATCTGCTTTTTCTCAAAAGGTGCTTGTTTTATTGAGAATTAAGGCAAAAGGAAAAGCTAGACTAGGTGTAGTTAACTTGTTTTTTTCCCACATCATCCTCCCTCCTTTCCTCCTAATAAAAGCATGTATGAGTTGTCTTTCCATCCCTCATTAGATTTCCTACTTGAATTAGACAATTCGTGAGAATCTTGGTGGATTTGGAAAATGCTTTATGCACCTATGGGGGATTTGACTAAATTTAGTAATCCTACCATTTGACCTTTTGAATGGAATCCTTATGCATTCAAATATCTCATGTAATTATATATTGCAGTAGCCTATTACTTCACAAGGTTGGCTATTGTAAACTTATTCAATACAATTATGTGTTATGCTCTAATTTTCCCCAAAGGAAAGAACCAACTATCGCAACTATCAGCTCTTTGCGCCAAAGGCAAGAACCCCCCTGAACAATTACACCCCATAGTAACAGTTGGTCCCTTCTATAAATTGGAAATCGAATTCATGACAATCAACCCTACCTCAGTCAACGGTCATAAATATATCATTGTGGTTGTTGATTACTTCACCAAGTGGGCCGAGGCCATGCCCATGTTTGATTGCAAAAGTGAAACAGTGGCACGTTTCTTCTTTAACCACATCATTTTCCAATTTGTTGTTCCCAAAAAGTTGGTCTTAGACCATGGTTCACATTTTGAATACGTTGTTTGGATTGAGCTTTCAACTATGTTGAGCGAACACCATTACTCATCTTCCTACTACCCCCAAGGCAATGGCCAAGTTGAAGCATTCAACAAAATAATCAAAAATATGCTCCAAAGGATGGTGGGAAACCATAAAACCAACTAGCACCACATGTTGTTCTCCTCCCTATGGGCTTATCGCACATCCATAAACACCACCACCGGTTTCACCCCTTTTCGCTTACTACACGGTGTTGAATCAGTACTCCCTATAGACTGTCAGATCCCATCACTTTTCCTCGCTGTGGAACTCCTTCCTGATACTTCGCCTTTGGAAGAATGACTCCTATAACTTGAAAAAACCATGGAGGATAGTCGAGCTACTCTCCAAGCCATTGAAGTAGTAAAAACCTAGTCAAAATCTTATTATGAATCCCATGTCCACTCTCGCACCTTTAGCGAAGGCGATATGGTTCTGGTTTATGACCAAGCCAATGATAATTTGGAAAAAGGAAAGTTCCAGTCAATGTGGTATGGCCCATATGTCATCCACCATTTCCTCGGAATCTTATTGATTCTGATGGACAACTCTTGGAGAACCCCCGTAACGGGCTCTACCTCAAGAGATTTTATGCTTAACATCACCAATGAGTCACTTGTAGCATAGTCTTGTATTTTTTTTATTCTACACATTTTTTGAAGTGAGTCTTACATATTGTTTCCTTGACTGCTCCAAATGGATCCTACCTTGTGTCGATACATTGGATTTGCTGACGGAGCAAGTAGAAGGTCTCAAAACCTCACCTTGGTTGCATGGGTCATCTACTCCTCGTCCCATGAGTTGATCCATATTGATGGAATATGTGTGGGAATTGCAACCAACAACTAAGTTGAGTATGATGGTGTCAATGGCCTCTTGGACGCTTCCCTTTAGCTGGGTATCTTCCATCTTGAAGACTTCTTAGACTCCCAGTTGCTTGTCTCCTAGTTGAATAACTTCTACCAGGTACGCGATCCCTGTCTCTTTAGAAAATTTGTGCGCACTAAACAGATAGTTAGAACATTTGAATCCATCACATCCACACATGTTCCTAGGAATGTCAATAGTGTAGCAGATCAAATGGCTAATGACATTCTAAATTGGCATATTCATCATTGCACATAGGAAACATATAAAAAACTGCATCATGCATCATCACACATAAATATGCATACACATGTAAAAATACATCATCTAGGAATTGTTTCACATCATGATAAAAGACTCACATATAAAAATCATAAAAGTGCATCCATGTGTGTCAAATATATATATATATATATATATATATATATATATCTCATGTCCAAATATCTCCAGTACAAAATGAGAAGCTACATATGCTTTCTCGGTTGAATATACTTCGCGATACAAAAATCCTAAGTGCACCAACGCACTAGGAGAAACCCCCTAAGTGTCTACTCAGAGGAAGAATCATCATCCTAATCTTCTGACTCTATCCCCTCCTCAAATCCATCCTCCTCCTCCTCCTCCTCCTCCTCCTTGACGGCATCATCATCCATCGGCACATCACCCTGTGTCACCGCCGGAACATACTAAGACGCAACAACAATCTGCCTCATCAAAGGTACCCAATCATGGGGAGCATGGTTGCAAGCAACAATAAGATCCTGGTCCAGGTATTTCCAGCCATCATTCATCACCCCCCCTAAGAGGCTCTCTGCGTGTCCTCGCAGATCATTTATAACCTTGCACTCCCTCCTGCGCGCAGGTAACTCTAGCCCTGCCACTACACCGATGCGATGCCGATAACTTGCTGGTGGGTGTGGCCCAATATCTGCACATACACACAATGGGATCATTAGTCCTAATATATCAAATAGCTACCAACAAGCTAAGCACTCTATATATGAATGAAAAAACATAAAACATCATGTATATGCACCATCTGGTCCTCAGGCTTGACCTAGAGGACGGGGCATCCCGGGGTCCCTAGTGTAGTCCATATTTGCATATGGGTAGTCCTCAACATCTACCGGGATTTGCCTCCATTGATCCAGCAGCTCCTAAGTGAAGAAATGACCCACTATGCCACCTCCCTCACATATCATCTTCTCACACCATCGGCGCATCCGCGACTTCTGAGGCCCACCGTCATGCACTACCATGTGCGGTTGGAGGGTCAGAACTCTCTCAAAGAAGAAGTCGCATAAGAAAGAGGCAAAGAAAAATTATCCGCCAACCAACTTGGCATTGTTCAGGGAATTCCGAACGATAAATAAATACATCTAGGCCCATCCAAAAAATGTGCCTCCCATAGCTCTCTCCATCATCTGGAGCTAGCCCCCAGATATCTTGTGGTTCCCAGATGAAACCAATATCTATAGAACCATTACTACAATAGCATGAGTCAAAATACTCTCAATATCATGCATCAAAATATAATATACCTGTACATACACAGAGGCATAGCAGTGCCTCTCTTAGAGATCATCAAGTGTCTCCCATACGAGAGCTTTGGCGACAGATCTCCAACTACTCCCAGCATTGGGAGGCTAGTCAGGAAGTACACATCCCACAGTGTAATATCGATATCCTACCTTTTTATAATAAATCACTCCCCCTAAGCATCCAAGAAACTCACTAATACCTCAATTAATAGTTGCAGGCTCTCCATCAAAGGTGTTTGCATGAACTTGAGGAGTCCACAACGGACAAGTGTATCCTGTGTACCTACATCTCAGAGTGCATTTTTCTGTAAATCTTTGCAGTCCCACTCTCTCCATACTGGTGGGGCCATCCTGCATAAGCACAAAATAGTTGTTAGCCCCAGCTCTCAGCAAAAAATACACCCAGGACCATATCGCACATGTTGGACCAAAACTAGCAACCAGGTCGCTCACACTGGCTAGATAGATGCGACTGGGTCACACTTTCAAGACATAAAGGATTGATCTCTAGTTGCACCTTTCTACCCAATAGAAGAAACCCAATCACACTTGTACGATCATAAAAGGTGACATAGTCACTCCTTTTCCCCCATAGGAGATATGATTCCTCCAACTTAGGGTCCCAGCCTCTCCCAGATTTCAACCTTAAACAAATGACCTAGGGAGAATCGCTATATATCAGGCTAGGATGGTCCACATGATATTTCGTAAGATGTTCAAAAAATTGAACGGAGTGTAGTTTCTGTGGTAAAAATTTCATACCCCTAAGGTAAACGAGTGACACTTTTCAGTCTGTACAAGTTCTCTATGATGAACGGTCCTGAAATACGTCAACTTGGGAAAATTAGCATAAGTACCAATTGGTGAAACCAATTCTTCTCTAACTTGCGGTACTAGAAAAAGGATAGGTGAGGATACTGCAGTGTGATGTTTTAGACATAGAGGAGTAGTACTTTTAGAGATATCACAGAAACAATTTTAGTCATTTCTGTAGAGGAAACTAGAAAAAAAAAAACTAGGGCTTCCTATTCTGGGCACTTCCATCCACCAATTAGTTGAAGAAGGAGGGCCATCAAATTCTCCCTAGGAAGGTGCATCTCTCTATGTAAGAAGTTTCTCATTCCATGAACTTTCATTTTTTGACCTAACACTACTGCCGGAGAAACCTAGGCCATCAAATATTTTGCAGTTCTGTCCACATTTTTGGGAAAATAAGTATATAGCTCAGCTTTCCTTGAGGAGGTGCATATTTCTATCCTATCAAATATGAAAGATACCTAATTTTAAAAATCAGGGTTTCTCTATCAAACCTTAGATCCACCAGAAGCAGTCTTTCAAAATATCCTTCAAGTAAACATCAAGTTGAAGCATTCTCAATGGTAAGTCTCATCCTCTCTATTTCCATTTGAGTTTCTCATTTTTATCATAATGACAAACAATATCAAGATTGAGGGTGTTATAGCTAGGTTTTGTTTCTAGATTACATGTTATTTCCAACGTATTGTTTTCATATTTCTTTTAATTCTAAGTTTGGTTTTGGGGTATTAGAATAATGAGTTTATTTTTTTATTTGATTTCATGTCATTTATTTTATTTTTTATTTTTATAGTTTTAATGGGCTTATTAGGTGTATATTTTTCTAAGAAGTCAAAAAATATATCATAAGGTTTGATCTGAGTTAAATCATATTACTTAACCCTTTGTTTTGGAGTCATGTGTCAAAAATATTGGTCAGGAAGATTCCTGTAGCGCAAAAGGGAGGGACCGTTAACTAAAGCGCTACAAGAAAATCAGGGCACTCAAAAATTATAATATTATCTTGTTGGTTGTTCAAAATCGCAAATGATGGAGTTTTTGCATCTGTAAATATGAGATGATATGTGTATGGAGCTTGCAATCATTATGAAAAATGTACACAATAAGGTAAGGATTATGTAGGTAAATCGCAGCTGTCTTGAGTCTTGAAGATTGGAATGTTTTTAAACTTTAATGATAGCACATCCACATAATTTGTTCAAAAGTAGTGGAAAATTTGATGGGCATAATGAGAAACTGAGAAGATCGTTGAAAATTATTAAATGACTTTGGTGTAATCGTGGTTGCTGAAGATGGAAATGAGGATAGGAGAGCATATTTTCAGCATTACAAATCATCATAGTCACAAGTATGCAACAAAACACAAAAATGTTAACTGAATTCTGATTTGCGTTGACAGAGGGATAAATATGATAAGGGAAAGTGAGCAATTACAAGTTATGGTCCTGATGTTTCTTAGCTTCTAATCTGTTGCTATAATGAGATATTTTCGAGATTGTTTTAACTATTTTGTGAAAGAAATATATATTTAGGGTTTAGTGCATAGAAATGAAGAGGAGTGGAAAAACCAACAAGGCCTACCCTTCTGACATGGGTTGGGCTAAAAGTTTTCTTGAATGTGCAAAATTGTTTAAAAAAGCAGGCTTGTTTAAGTATTTTCAAAAAATTGATGGTTATCATTTTGAAGTATCATCTGGGTTCGCTCAAGGGTTAGAGAAAGATACAGTCCTGTTCAATACCATAAAAATTGAGTTAACTAGAGAGTTGATAGCATAAGTTATAGATATTACTGATGAGCGTGAATTTTGGTTTAAAAAAGTACCATTTACCTTCAATTCACAGGATTTCCCGCTGCTTGAAGTTGTAGCATACTAGGGAAAGGGTGTACATGTACAGAATTTTAAACCTGAGTGGAGGGATCCTATTAAGATTTTATAGAGTTATATAATTTGTGAAGGTAGATTTGCTTCTATCTTTAAGTATCATATCAGGTTTTTACAGCACCTAAACCAAGAATCGAAGATGAATCTCCCTTTCTTCTTCCTAAAGATTCTGCAGAAAATGTCAAGTAGGGTGAAGGGACATAAATATCATACTAATCAATCAATTTTCCATCATGGGCTGATAAATATAATCATTTGTAATGTGATTCAGAAAAAAGGAAAAACTTGGGATTACTTCTTGTTTTGGTCAAGGTTTCATAGTGAAAAAGAAGACCAATAAAAAATGAGACAGATGGATAAACTTCATAGCCTAGTTAAAAGATTGAAGAAGGAAGACATTGGTGAGCTAGCAAAAGAAAATGCTCAAGTGGAATATTTACCTCAGAAGCTCGAAGAACCTGTAGGTGGGAACAAAGACAGATTGGTCAAGATAACCAGGTAGAAATTTCTGAAAATATGGAAGAAGTTCAGACAACAGTTTTAGAAGAGAAAGAAGAAAACAAATCAGTTGAACTTGATCAGAATGTCAATGATATCCAAGAAAACATGGCAGATGTTTATGTTCCAGCCAATATTGAAGTGGAGAACATACATAATCTCAGTACAAAAACTAAAGGAAAGTCAATGGTTGAAGTAAAAAGTGAAGTTGTACTAAGTTCCAGTCTAATTTTTTGTGGCAATTCTTATGCTATGATAGGTGAGTCAAATTGGAGACCTCAAACAAGACCAAAGAATAAGTTAAGATTGAATATGAAAAAGATTTTGAATCCAAAATTGTATAAGGAGAAGATTACTGTGATAGATTCAGATTCCTCATCTCAAGGAAAAAGAAGATGAAGACCTGTCTGAGCAGGTAGATAATAAGAGAGAAGATTCTATGATTGAGAATCCTTCTCTAGTGAAGGACACAGTTAAAGAACAGTCTAAGGATTTTAGTTTTAAAGAAGATAAATCTCAAAAGGTTCCTGTAGCAGAAATAGAGCAACATGAAGAGGATGTTGAGGAAATTTTTAGGAAATTAAATATCCCTTTGTTATCTAAGGAACTTTCTTCATTCCAAGAAGGAAATTTCATAGACTCGGAGAATGAAAATATTCAGAATATAGTTAAACCGTACAAGTATCAAATTGATTTTCTGAATGAAACAAATGAAGGTTTTGTCATGGAAAACAGGAGGTTAAGGGAGAATATTGAAGATATTAACACCCATTATTAGGAGTTGATTGTGGTTTCAAAGGAAGCATTAAAAAGGAAGAGGCAGACACAAAGAAAATTTGAAGAGTTAAACCAGAAAATTCAAGATTTAAATCTGCAGAATCAAGAATTGTCAATGAGGGTTGAAAACTTAGAAGTTGAGCAACAAAGAACCAGAAGAAAATCACAAGCTCTGGAAGGGATAACACTTCTGGTTGAAGTAGCCAAAGATCATTTTTTACAGGTGTCATATAGTCAATTTTTGTAAAACATTAATAGTATATTTGGTAAACCAATCATTTTGTAGTAGTTTTGAGAGCTATACCTATAAGTTAGTTATGTAGTTAAATATCTGTTTTTATAGTTTAGAATACCTAACATAAAGTTAGTTAGGAAATTAAGCAACTATGTTTGGGATGGAAGAAGGATAAAAGAAATGAATTAGATGGTAGGAGGGTTCGATTTTTTTTGCAAGGGGAGGCTCAAAGGCTATTATGTCAAGCTAAGATCCAAACTCTCATGTAATTTTCCAGACTGATTATGATATATATCACTGATAAGCCCATATTATTTTCATTACTGGTTTCATTTATGATTTGTCAAATCACTCAATGTGCAATTTCATTTATTGTATAATGTTTTATTCATGAAATGCTTGTAGGTTGTGGGTGAAATTCAGTCATTTTTCTCTGTTCTTTCTGGTTTATTTGTTATATATGGTTCATATCAGTCTCTGATCTTTATATGATCTAGTACATGTTTTAGCTTGTTTTATGTTACCCTCTTGTTTATGAAAATTTCAAACCGAAAACAATACAGAAAGATAGTTTTGCTTTGTTTCATTTTAGAGATTGTGTTGGCTTGTTCATCTTGTAGTATGGAACAATTCCTGGAACTAACAGAGGACAAGCTTGAAAGAGTTGAAAACTTCTGAGTATGGAACTATAAGAGTTCTTACCATACTTGAATAATCATTAAGAAATATGTCAAAGAAAGAGCTATAGATCCATACAGAGATGAAGTCAAAGAAAAGAAAAAGAAAGTCCTAATCAAAACGAAGATGAGTATTTCCATCTCCATTGGATATCACATGTATCACCCTTGAAGAATCCTAAGGATATGTCCGATGAAATGATCAACATGTACGAAGATGAACTTGAGAACTCAAATCAAGAATGTGAATGTGCAATGTCACAAAACATTCAATGATTAATTCATAAGAAGATATCATCTCAAGGAGAAATTAGAAGCCGTCGAAGACAATGTCAAAGAAGCAAAAGCATAAATTACAACTCTGAGTGGTCTTCCAATTTTAGTCAAAATAATTTTTCTAGTAGGAAGATCACATATGGAGAAATGTACGATTGATTGAAGAAGATATGAGAATCAAGCCCTAACAACTGAGGCCAAGAAGAGAAATAAAAAGAATGAATAACATTCCCGCCAATAATAGAAGGACATCTCACAACTTAATAGTTCAGTTGTGATGTTAAAGGACACTTTGTGAAAGAGTGTACCAAGAAGGAAGAACAAAAGGATTATATGTTCTAGAAGTACCATTCGATCATACATAATGATGTTTGGATATGAGCTCAAGACATTAAGGGAATTTTTATGAAGAATATCGAGTACACTGCCGATCGAAGTATCAAAAGATACGAAGCAAGGTTCTTGGGTTCTATCAAAAGAGAGATTCAATTTTGGAAAGGCATTGCTCTAGGTGCTAGACACACCTCTTCAGTAATGGATATTACACTAGACAATTGGTGTAATCAAAGTAAAAGAATAGATCAAGCAAAATATATAGTTTTAGACTCTTTACAGAGAACCACCTATGTACAGAAGGATTTGTACAAGCTCAGTAGGAACCCATGGGATAGTACATATAGTCACATGAGAAACTCGAGGATCAACTAGAGTGATGGAGATCCCAAACTTTAATAGAAGGTTTAATATAGAATCCTATGAAGGACAAAAGAAAATTTGCAACAAAGTTTGAGATGAATGATCCTAATATCTACTGACATAGATGGATACAAAGAAGAATAACAGGAGATGAGACTACCTGTCACCCTAATGTTCTAATACAGATGTAGAGGGAGGATGGTGCTCCACTTAAGAGGGAGTGACTGCTGTAGATCTCAAAGTTTGAGAATCTTGACATGATTCTTGAGATTAGAAGCATGATGAAATCCAGAAGACATTTTACTTATCCAAGTAAAATATGTAGAGAAAATGATGTGGTACCTAAAGGGTACTACAAATGTATGATGAATTTGATTGAGTTGGTAGTAATATGTACTCCAACATATTGCAGAAAGTAAAGTGTTTCTCTAAATTCAACCAAGGATGAATATATTTTAGCTAAGAATAAATCAAGTAAACATTCCTCAAGTACTGAGGATTATGATCCAAAAGAATTATACCGATGAAGATGAAGATTATACTCTTATCCATTCCATCATTGGATAAAAAGGGTCACACTGGTAGGACACATAGACACAATTCTATGTGATCTGTGATCTAAGAAGACTTGTTCAGTATTTTCGATCATGAGCAAGATAGGAACAGGTCCTCGGATTCAAACGATGAAGTTGAACACATTTGGTAGAGACTGCTGCAATTCAAGAAGACAAAGATCAAGATGGATTCTACCAAACAAACAAATAAGTTAGACAAAATGACCGAGTGGATCTACTAGACAACTCACCATGATGCTGCTCCGAGATAGTTAGAGGGCAGGATAGTTGTTACAATATTGCTATACTATTGAGATGTGTTGTTTAGTATTATTATATTGATGATTGTTTAGCTCAGTATTGTTATACTGATGGTTGCTGAGATGATTAGTTCAGCATTGATATGATGAGATCTGTAGTTTAGTATTTTTATACTGACGAGCTCAGTATTGTTATATTGGCGGTTGCTTAGATGATGGGTTCAACATTGGTATGTTGATTGTTGAGATGGTTAATTCAATATTATTATACTGATGAGAGTTTCAATATTGGTATACTGATGATTGATGATATATGTGCTTCAGTATTATTATACTGATAGTTGGGATGATAGTTTCAGTGTTGTTACATTGATTGTTGAGATGATTGTTTCAGTGTTATCACACCGATGATGGTTGATTGTTGATATATTTGATTGCAATCTTTCTATAGGCCTCCATTGTTTTGCACTTAACGTGTCATACTTTGTCATTTCTCTGATAGATACTTCCAGATCCACATAGGCTTCATAAGATATTGTGGGAAATCCTCCTCTAATGATCAAGAACTTTTGCAATATTTTGAAATCCTCTGTTAATTTCTCCGTGATGATTTTCCTAGTCAGTCCTTTTACCAAGTCTTCAAACTTGGAATGGTCCACGCAGTTTTGTACTAACAGATTATGATAATGCTCCTGAGAAAATAATCTTCCCTTGTCATCCCAGAAAGAAGGGAGGCCATCTTCAAATAACTCCTTAAAAGCACGCCTAAAATCATTTATCTATGAAGACATCGCATTTGCTTTATCCTGTACCACCTTCATGAGCTAATGTTTGTTAATAAATTTATTCAACCATAGTACAATAGCTACTCTGTCCTTAATTCTGATATCCTGCAACTTTTGATATGTTAGAGAATTCAAAAAATTTAAAGCATTTTGAGTTGTGTTTAAAGTATTTTTCTCCATGGTCTTGTTTTCCAAATTTAATACTTGAGTAGCTAAATTAACTAATGCACTCTGATAATCAATAAAATTTAGATAGTGCCTAAACTTAGTAACTTCCACAGATAATGTATCCCTAATTATATGCTTAGCTCCTTGTAAAGGAGCTTTTCCTATACTTGTTTCCTTCAACTCATTAAACTTTTTCTGCAACTGGCTTTTATCATTTAATATTTTCTTCTTATTTTCAATCATTCTAGCCAATTCTGATTTAATCTTCTCATTTTCTTCTTTCAATTCCTTGATTTCCACATCCTTCAGGCTCACTTGTGACATAGACAATAATAAATCATCAGCAGAAAATTCACTTAAAGGTTTTTCAATATTCATAAGAGATAAATATGTATCAGCAGGAGTCTAGCTCATCAGCTCTTCCGTAATTTCCTTTTCATCGTTCTGATCTTTTTCAACTTTGAAATCTGGGTCATTAATTCAAATCTTTCCATTTCCCATTTGCTTTTTTCTTCGTACAGTTTCAAATCTTTACGTTTGTAATCCGTCATCTCTTGATAAACTTTATCTTTTTCTTCTTGCAATGCAAATAACTCTAGGGACTAAGCATGTTCAGAATTTGGGATTTTAAGCTTCTTTTTCAATACCTAGATAGTATTGTCTTTTTCTTCCAAAATATTTTTAGTGGCCTGTGCATTTCCTGGTTCACTTCCCAGGATTATAACATCTTCCTGTAGCTTCTTAATCTGGATCAGATTTTATTTATTCTCTACTTTCTCGTGTTTCAATTGGACTTCCATTTTATCTACAAGGATTTGCAATTTGTTAATTTTCATAATAGCATGTAATAAATCTGAATAAATAATATCTCCCGTCTGCATAATAGCTGTATCTTGTCGGGGACACTGATTTTATCTAGCCTTACTTCCATCTCAGATACTTTTTTATCACTAACCATAGCAAACTCAAGGTGTTCCTCTTCACATCCCGAGTAGAAATTAGTGATGTCTTTTGGTTGACTAAACTTCTAACTTGAGGAAGTAGATTTTTGGTCTCCTCTGATGACTGCATCTGTTTTTCAGCATAACTTGACATGAACTCTGCTCTAGATTTGAAACCTGAACTAGGCTCTACACTACCTTCTCCTCCAAAGGAAAACTGATGCACTTGTATTGACTTCTTCCGGAACAAAACTATTTTCTTTGAATCTTCTGCAATTATTTCTCCTGAAACTTGATCATCCTAAGAATGTGTTTTATTTGATTGCTTCTTTTGAGAAATTATATGATGCAGATCATAATTGATTCTTTGGTCTTTCTGGAAATCCATAATTTCTAATAACTTTTCCACAACCATCAGTGCACTTTTGTTTTTGAAAATAAATGGACCAACTTTAAGTGGAAATTTAATGTTAGAAGACTTCTTAAATTCTCCAAAATGCTCCTCTTCTACACATAATCTCTGCCTCATGAACTCAAGTGCAAAAATTCTTGGAGTTAGAAAAATAGGTAACTTGTATGGTTCTCTAGTGAAACCATACACCCTCAAAATAGTAAAATCTTTATATAAAAAACGGTCTCCTATTCTGTCTTCTAAGGATAATTGTAGTATGAGTTTCATTTCTTCTAATACCCTTGGTAATACTTCATCAAACAACAATTTGTACATCTTGGACATAATGGTATTTACAAACTCGAACATATTGATTTGTTTTGGAAGATTTGGAGAGAAAATAGTGGACAAGAATTGTAATTCTGATACATTTGAACACAGCAATATGTTCAATAGGTATGATTGATATTTGAAAAACCTGACCTTTGGAAATTCGACTAACTAGACATGGATGTCTTTAGCCAAATACTCATCCAGACTGAAATAATGGACTAAATGAGACTCGGGATCAATTGAACACATTCTCAATAAGAAAACTAAAACATCTTCGTTGATATGAATGTCATCATCTAAACCTAAAATTTGATAGACCAAGGACATAACTAACTGCACTTCTTCTTTAAAATTAGTTTTTTAAAGAAGTAAAAGTGTGTGTATGTGTGTGTGTGTGAGAGAGAGGGAGAGGGGGTGGGGGATGGATGGAGGGTGTGGGTGATTAAGTGTATGGTGAAAGAGAGGATTTGGGTTATATAAAG